>KN520698.1:6310-18321 GCA_000787155.1 Scartelaos histophorus | reverse complement strand
TGGATGGGAAACCTCTGGAAATACCAGATACCACAGTCAGGCAGCAGTGGCTCCAGTGGAAACTGTTGTGTCCGTAAGATTCTCACATTGGGTGGAGGGGCCCATAGCAAAGATTGGCAGCCTTGATTTGACTCAGGAGAGCTCTCTTAATTTAGTGGGAAGTGAATGAATAATGCAATGTAAAGTGTTTTTTAACATAAAAAATACTACATATGTCAAATGCTTTCATATTTATTATTAGGATTCATCTAAAATCTCAAGAGGAATAAATGGTTGTTATGTTTGCACAGGCAAAACTAAATGAATATAAATGTGTTTTTTCAAAACGGGGCAAACATAATTAACTGTGAACTGGATAAATGCCCATCATTAATAACGACTGGATGATTCCTCTGTCTACTCCTTCTGTGGTGCAAGAAAAACATCTCCACAAATCCTCCTGTGAAATGAAGACGGTAACGTTTGGCTGTGTGCTATAATCTGTGTGATGTAAGTGTCAGCCAGGCTCTTCAGCTTCTCAGACAGGGTCATGCTCCTGAGTGCATCACAATAACAGAGCACGCTACCATTACCAAAACACTCCCATGCTAACAGCTAACAGCTAGCATAATGGCACAGCCCCTGCACAGCCCCTGCACTGATCTGTGGAAACACATTTGCCAGTTTGTGATTAATTTGTTTGTCTGTTTGCTCCAATGCATGAGAAATTCAATTAATTTCATAAAGTGGAACAATACTAAGCCATAATCAAAATAAATGAATTCACAAAACCAAATCATTGCAATTTATTACAAAAACACATTTCACACATTCACTGTGATATTTTCCAATTGTGCACCGTTGTTTTGTTTGTTTGTTTATTTTTTTTTCACTTAATTAAAAGACACTTGACCAGTTCAGATGTGCTACTGCCAAAGCTCTTATGTATATGAGTAGTTATTTTAAAGCCAAAATACATCATATTTTAATTTCATGCCATTATAATTTTATTGGGAAAACTGTGACATGTTAATCCTATGATGAGCCCCCAGCAGCTACATCATTCTGTTAGATGAACAGACCAAACACCCACTTTTCCTCTTTGACTAAAAACTTTTTGCCTTGTCCCAACTTGTCAATTAAAAAAAATGTGTGAACTGCACAATAGTTGTTACAGTAAATACACTTCACCGTTCGCCCACGTAGCGTCTTCAGTTCTGTCGCAGTTTGGTATGGGACTGACACTTAACTAACAACAGATACTCCGTGCTGCAAACAATTGTGTTGTGTTTTAGAGCAGTTAGCTTTATTTACCTGAGCAGCAGTAAAATGGAAGAAATTACTTGGATGTGTGGTGAAATGTATGCACTCGAAAAACTTTTATCCAGTTGACACAATTCAACATGTTTTTTGTGCAAAGAATTCTTACCTTGATGACAGGCAATATTATAATATAGATTTGGAAAGTCCATTGTGTTGGTAGAAATAGTAAAATAAAACTGTTAGAAACAAACATCAGAAGTGACAAACTTCCAAATAAATAGCAGCTTTTAATTGTCCCGCTGTTACTTGTGTGATAGTGTGTATATATCAGTCAGTTCAGCCAAGTCGAGCACTCCGCCTGCCTCCATCTTCGCTCCTGGGATTGGCAGTGTCCTCTGTGCTGCTGAATTAGAGATAGCCAACAGATGCTCCCTTGTGTCCAGGCCATGCCCAAAGTCTCCAGAATGTCCTTGTTTATTTTTGATGCAGTGGTAAACTGAGCCAAAAGCATGACTGTAGAAAGTGTGTGTCCAAAATGCTCTTAGCCTTTAATCTGTGGTGTCTCAGAGTAAAATCAATCAAAAAAAGTCTTGGTATAAATAAAACCAAAGAAACAGAATGTTAAATGACTAGAGTTCTTTGATTTGGGTCTCATTTGAATAAAGATGGCATTGTTTTATCTTAAAGACCTTTGCGTGCAGCTTCTTCATCAGTTTTGCTCCACAGTTACAGTCTCCCATCGACTTGTTTTGCCTCCGTCTTTCCTGTGCTATAGACCCGCTGAGACCTGCTCTGCTGTGCCATCAGTAACCTATACAGCCCTGCATGTCAACTCACAAGTGACTGCCACAAATATCAGACAACCCGGATGAGACACTTTATCACATTTCATTGCTTTTCAAACGTATTCCAAGACAAGGACAATGTGATTTATTATTTATACTGCCAGAGCCATCTTATCCCTTGCAGTGGCATTGGGGCAGGCTAAAAATAAACAATTCATTTAGGACTTCTAAGAACAGATAATGGATATTTTGTGTGTGATGAATTCAGCCATTTTAGATGTATTCTGTTTGGAAGTACAGCACATGCATCATTCTTTATTCAAATTGCTCAAAAAGAACACATGATGGTGGATACTTGAGTCCTTGTGACTGAACAGAGCGGCGGAGTGTGTGTTCCTGCTCCTCCCTTTAAAGTAATTACAGGTCTGTGAGCAACGGGAGTTTGGGTTACAGGACAAGGTTACCTTGCCAGGCTGCTTATCATGTGGAAAGTGGCCGGCTAGGACAAAGCTATTCAGAATTTTATTATCATTCAAATTAGAACATATAGAGGGCCTACTATCCGATTGGTGAAATAATGGGAGTCATTTATCTAGCTCTCAGCGACCTTTCATTTTCCATTCATGTCTTATTAGTGAAGCATACATCATCATCCTACTATAATTAAAAAGAGAAAATCAAATTGATTGTGAGTAAAAACGTGCAAGCAGGTTGATACTGAAAGAGCAGAGGCATCTTGTGGGCACCTGGTGTTTCCTGTGTCCGGTGAGCTGTGTTAAAGAGCTAAAGTCCACACAGGTAGTTACCAGCTCTGGGCTCGGCATCCTCACAGAAGAGGCACATTGCAGCCATTGCAGTGATTAATGCTGCATGAAAACCAAGGAGAGGTTGTGCATGCATATTAGTCATTCTGATGTATTTATGAAAAAGCAAATGATGAGGCGCCGACGTGAGAAACCAGATTAGTCGTGGTTGTTTTTCAGCATTAAGCTGTTATTTTCTGTCTCAAAATGTGTTGGTAAACAGGGGCGACAGGCAGCAGCACATCAAATTGTAAAAGATGGCCCAATGTGGAAATATTCAGTGGAAAGGCTTGTTGTTTTTAACTCCACTACAAATAGCTGCCGGAAAATGCAGATAGGAAGCAAAAGGGGGGGAGTAGTTAACTACACGTCATATGTTCAATGAGCATAACTCAATATTGTGTGTCTTCTCCTCTCATTCTGATGCTCTATTCACCAGGGGTCTTAACACTCAAGATAAACAGTGTATGAGTTGCCCTCAAAGTGGCCCTAATGAGAAATCTGTGGGATATGCTCATATTTTATCTGCAAAATAGAACAAAACAATTCTCCCCAAAGCCCTCTTAAATGCTAATTGAATAGTAATGCAATGCCTTAGGCATCTTGTTGTTAGCTCATTTGGGCCGTGATTTGTCTCAATCCGTCATAGGATTCACAATTTTGGCACGCTCTCAATGAACTGCTCAGTGTGCTATTGAAATTCAGTTTTATAAGTCCCTGTGCTCTATGACAGCCGTGTTTCCAGAGTTGCACTGCTTTTTATGTCAGCCCAATTCCTCTTTGTGGCAAGATTAGTTACTTGCAAACACAAACTTTGTACAATCAGCACAATCTTATTTTCTATTTGTTATTGCTTTGTCTGCAGCAGCTTCACACACACAGAGGACTGGTATTGCATTGTGATTGGAATAACCTCTGGCTAAAACATATTTAATCGTTGTTCTTTGTCATGTGAAAATGGATTCTCCAGAAACATAACAAAGTCTTATCTCACTGGTGCACTAATAAAAATGATGGATAACATGGGTGGCCCAGATGATTGGAGACAATTGGATTTCACCCACATTATGTAATTCAAGTGCTGCTTGGAGAACGGGCTGCAGTCTCAGGTTGCTCCTTGACTCTGCTCCAGCAGCAGCCTCACAGTGACTACAGGAACAATCACTGTGACAAAACAGAAGAGACCAAAGATCTGATTCATTAACCTAAAAAGGGCCGCAACACATTTACAAACCACAGCAGTGATTTGCATCTGATCACATTTCTGATGCTTTTCACAAACATATAGCTAGAAAACCTATCTTGAAATAATATTCTGTGTGTGTGTGTGTGTGTGTGTGTGTGTGTGTGTGTGTGTGTGTGGTCCAAGTGTGTGTGTGTGTGTGTGTGTGTGTCCAAGTGTGTCCAAGTGTGTCCAAGTGTGTCCAAACATTTCTTTATTGATTATGTTTTGCAAAACAACTGAGAGTGAGCTTTGATTCACATGGCAAGAGCAGCAGAGCACAGTGGACCTATTGCTTTATACATTGTTTAAGAAATTCATTAATTTGAATTTGCTTTTAGACACTGCATCAAACTTGCCTTTATACATGTTTGTTTCTTTGAATAATAATTGAACGGCATGCTTACATCTTTGAAATATCTTCTACAAACAGGAAACATGCACATGGTGGTTGGACACAGCATGTCTGCTCTGTTTTCAGGTCCCCCGCCATCTCCTGTGTCCCTTTAGCAAAGACAGTGCTCAGCCTGCAGTCCCTCTCAGTGTGTGGTTGCAGGTTAATTGCCATATTCTGATCGCTATGAGACCACGGCATTAGCAGCTCAACAGCAGATTGCTATCCATTACTCACAGCTGGTTAGCCATAATGCTTAACATGTTAATGATATGACAGAAAGAAGAAGAATACAAAGTGCTCAGAGGCAAACAAATAGCCGCATGTGGTGTATGTGTCATTAAGCGTGATCATATGTGTGTCTTCATCTGGTTAAATTTAAACATGCGCGAGTATTTCAGAGGAAGCAGGTTTTTAAATCGCCCACTCTAAAATATGACTCAGAGAAGGCCATGTATGAAAGAATGTGACCTTCTGGATTTTCTGAACCGGGGCACAAATGGAGGATATCTGTGTTATATAGCTTATTGATATGTACTGCTGAAAAGTGTTTGCGCTGTTGAGAGCCTGAAGTTGAACTGAAGCTTTGATGCTTATGTTGAGGATTGGTTTCCCACAAAGTATAGTAGAGATAAGAGATATACAGTGCAGCATCCCTTTTATTATTCTGCAACAAATCTAAATCTAACAAAAAAAAAAGAAAGAAATATGCTTATTTTTCTTTTTTTTAAATGTAAGTTAAGTTCGTACAGTGTCATATATATATATATAACTGTATAACTGTATAACTTCACACCTGGATCCAAATCATGAACATTCACACCTAAAAACACAGTGCTGTATCAGTTCAGTTTTCATTACTTTTTCTACTGGGCATTTGAACATCAGATATTCTTTTCGATTGCTCTGTTTAAGCCTTCATTGTGTTTAATGGTGTGAATTACTACCCTCTGAGCAATTTAAATCACATGATGCACAACATATAACATTTATAGAGCATCGAGCTACTATATAAGCTGAAAAACATTAATATAGCCCATTGTAGTGACATATGGAGATGTGGTCAATAATGAATATATTCCATTTCTTATGTTCCAGTTGTATCTTTAAATGCCTGAAGGACTGTAAGAGCACCTACTGAAGGAAAGTGATGAGGTCTTATCAGGGGTCAACCCATTATCTTTACTAATGTGCTGTGAGATTAAGGGCTAATTAATATTACACACTAATTGTTATTAGTACTAGCCATAGCTGTTGAACTGCTGAATCTGACTTTCAGTTTTATCTTGTAACATTATTCAATTAAGTGAAAATAGACACAACAAATAACCAGCTTACTTGAATTACAGTATTTTTATTTTTCCTTAACTTGATGTTAACACTGCAACAAAATTATACTGTTTATCCACTTTTGTGATGTCTTGTCATCAGACTTACTTTAGTCAGCTGTATCATTTGATTAAAAATACTGTTGGAGCCTCAAAGTTAATCTGTGGCCATTACTTAAACCAGGCCTAATTCATTTTCAGTGTGTTGGGGCAGAGTTTGATCAGGCCTAAGCATATTGAACATGTTGTCTGTGGGCCATGAGTCCTGAAGCCTCGCTGTTTGCCAAGAGTGTTATGCTACATGACATTTTGTTACCTCAGTTTCCATGGAGACCACACCTGATTAGGCGGGCAGTCATGCACACTCCCCCTGGATTGTGACGGTGAGATGAGTCGAATGACATGCCTTCAAGAACCTTTAACGCACCAAAAACAACAGCGGCAACAACAACACAAGTGATGCAACGCTGCTGTTTATCAGCCTCCCAACATCTAATCGCCTTTTATCCGTGTTAATTCGCTTTCCACTCACTGATGCAACGAGATGTAGACTTTTTTTACTGTTGATCTCTAACTGTGGCTCATGGTCGAATGTTTGACAATTCAGAGATGTAATCGACTTTACTCCTCTCTCTTTATTCTTTATTCAAATCCCAGTCTTTTCTCCTTCACTGGCTGTGTTCCCTATTCCCTCTGCTCAGCATGCATGAAGCAGACAGCAGTGGAGCCCACAGATCCATAATCCCCCTACAGGAGAGAAGTGGATGGCTTTAATGATTTAAATCTTGTCAATGAGCACCTCCTTTGATTTGAAATGAGAAATTTGAAGGCCTGTTGGAGTTCGCCCAAACCAGGGCCACACACTCCACATCAGCATTCCACTAAATCAATGGCCATTGACTGTGGCAAGTAGGTGCTTAATCATTTTTAATTAGAGATAATCAGACATCTTGTCTATTCTAGTTAGAAGGGGGCAAAATCAAGAATTGCTCTGGCCAAAGTTCTTAATTTGACATTCTGACTTCACCTGTTTTAATTTGATAACATTATTAATCCAGGCTTTTCTCATGGACCTCACCAGCACTTGTTCGTTTCTTGCTGCTGAAACACTGTGCAGTTGTAGTGGTAAATGTGGAGGTTGGAGCAGCCAGTGCAAGGTGTGGTGCTCCAGTGGTGTCTGGTAATGAGGCCCTGTGAAGCCTGGTTTCTCACCCCTCACTGGGCCCTCATACATCATTAATGTCCCCACATCATAGTGCTGATAATTACTGGGGACGTGAATGTCACCTCCGTTGCTCTTCCTCTACAGACGCTGACAGGAGAAAGTTTACAGCGGCCGAGACAACCATTCCACACACGCACACCTCTCACTCGCAAAATACCAATCCTTCCCAAAGCAGAACATATGTGCCCCCTTATTGTGCCCTCAACACAGGAGCTGCTCAGCTCCAGGGCTTTTCTGCTGCAGACACTTTCAAAGGCACTACAGCTTGTGTCCAAATAAAGAGAGAAGTCCCCCAAATTAAAAGATTCTGCAGCTCTCTCCCAGGCAGAATGTTGCGTGTTTTTGTTTGTATAAAGTTTGAGAGAACTGTGCGCCCACTTCAGTACAATTAAGAGCCAAATCTATTTTCACTGGGCTTCTTCAGGTCACTGCCCCTTAATGACGTTGTGGTCCGTGCACCTGTATGATTTACCCAGGTTCAGCTGCAAAGTTCAGTGCTGATTTGGAGAGCGCTCTGGCCTTTTTGTAGGAAAGAACAGAGCGATGATAAAAGTCAAACATTATTTCTGGATTTATGAGCTAAATAAAACTGACAGGGCTCTTCCTCTCTAATTCAGATGATCTTTTCAAGATTTAATAAGTGCCATTTCACGTCCACTCTTTTGTTGGACTGCATTACATTTCATATGGAAGAAAAACTAGCAAGGAAGAAAAGCAAAAGACAAAAAATTGGTCTATTAAATCACTAAGTCCAGTTGAAGTTTTCAAACTTAAACAAAATGTTTTGATGCCTGTAAATGAGACACTTTAGTGTTACATTCTACCTTAATATTCACGCGCAACTAAAGGCACTCTGGATTAATTCCCAGACACTCATTTGGGCCGTTATTCTGACCTTCCAAACAGGAGGCACCATCCAGAGCCTCTTCAGTCATCATCTGCTGTCTGCTGCTCCCTGGAGAGGTTTCAACCTGCTCCTCAGCACTCCTGATCGAACATTTACCTTTAAATGAGCCTGTTTTGCCTCAACACATTTCTTGTTGCATATCTTCCAGGACTTTGGGTTTTATGGATTGTGGCCGTCCCGGGGGTGCGGCTGCCTGGACTGGGGCAGTCTGCAGCAGCTGGTTGGACTGCTGATGGTTGTTAGCCCCGCTGGCTTCACTGTTCTGGGCTGTGACTGGTGCCAGGCTCAGCAGTTAGCCCGCTCCCCTACAGCCCTGTCTGAGGACGCTTGTTAGGAGGCTGCCTAAAATAGAGCAGAAATATCTCCAGTCTCGCCGCACCGCCTCCCCTCCACACGCCTGGCTGATTTAACCGGCTGGCTGGGTTACCTGCAGCACAGAGCACAGGGACTTGTGTGCGCTTCACTGGATGTTTGTTAGGCGAGTTGGAGCTCAGCTTAAGTTTGTCTAAAACACAACTGGATGTGTTGTTTACCTACACATGTTAGAGAGCAAACAATGATCCCCCTGAAGACGCAGAGGTCATGGTGAGCTAAAGGAGAGCTTTATGTGGACACATTCACTAGAACAAATCCAGGCTGATCTCCACCTCCAATGCACCTGTCTGTAGGCTTTTAAGAGCATGACAATGTTTGTCCCAGTGTGACCAATGATCTTAGATGGCAAACCAGACTCACATGTTTTGATTTTTCTATTGGTCCTTATTAGCTTTCTTTCCATAGGTTGGCTATGGAGCGGGTTGGTGAGGTGTTTCCACTATCTTAAATGAACAGGGCTGTCTGAGAGCTCTTTACCCATGCAAAACACCACCTGCCAAAGGGGTGTGTTTAGCTCTTGATACAAGTGAGCTAAGGAGGAGCTGCACTCCTCAGCAAGACAACTGGAGAAGAGAGAACCCAGACTCAGGCGAATAGAATGCAATAATAACCTTATTTCCACTGGAGCAGTACGGGGCAATACTGGGTGGATCCTGAGTGTCTCCACTGCCCAAGGTGATCTGTTCCGTTGAGTTTATTACAGGAACATTTTGTGCATTTGCTTACATATTTGTAGTTGCCGCTGACCCTCAATGACAGATGCAGTGTCTTCTGTTGAACAGAACAGAATATGATGCACATAAACTTTTTGCCACTGCTCTTTGTTGTACCACTGTTGATCAGTGATGATGCTCCTTTAGCGTCTCTTTTTATATTTTACACATCACTTCATTGGGTGTGTCTTGCAGTGTCACACCTAAAACGGGCTGGGCCACTTGCAATGGAAGCGCTCCTCGGGTGGCGGTGCCACCCCACATGCTGGCCCATGCTAAGACAGCCAAGTGAATTGTACTAGTAGAAAAGGGGCTAATCTGTCAAAACAAAAAGCTCTATTATATTTAGTTGATCCACTTACAGGATAAGTTGCCTTTTATTTGTATTTATTTATTGCAAGGAAGAAAGTCAATAGTTCTGCTTAGAATTTTTCCGCATTGCATTTGGAGTGATAATCTCTAAACAATTTGCCCTCTGCAGGTTTCATGGCAGTAAATACCCACTATTCTGTTTACTCATATTAATTAGTAAGTCCAAATCAGTTGGTTGCTCTAATTGCATCATGGGTAAATTTTAACAGTTTGGCTCATTAAACAACAGCTTACGATTATGTTGGCTAACACTGTAATAGTTTCCCAATGCAGTAATTATGGCTTTAGAGTTCTCCAGGCCTCCACAAATGTTTAGACCTTTTTGGAGGGTGGCACATTTGGAACCACAAAAAGCAGGTGCAGCAGGTCAGCAAACGTCCAGCCAATGAACACTCCACAACAACACAAGAATACAATCACAGTTCAGTTCAAATCCCTCCTCTCATTGTGTCACCATTCTGGATCTGCCCTTGGACATTTTGAATAAGTTCTTTTTATAATCTAATTCTCGTTAACCAAATATAATTTTTTAAATGCTTATCTGCTCATATTTCGCTCTTGCTGCCAGAGGTGCAGTTCTGTATTTAAGTAAAAGTTCTGTTATGTCAAATAAAATACAGAAATTAAAATGTATATAGCTATACCCGTGAAGTATTTTGTTATAACTACTTACATCAGATATACCAGACTAAATTTCATGAACTTGTTTGACCCATAGGCTCCTATCTTCATTCTGTCAGTTTGATGGATCATGTGTGAGCGAAGGTGTGTGTAAAATTTACCTTGGCTTACATAAGGGACTCACTTCTCCAGAGACCACAGCGCGACGTGGTCAGTCTGATAGATGTGCCAGATCTGTCAAACTGACCGTCCCTGGAAACAATAGCTGATAAGAGGGACGTCACAGCAGCTAACTAACACCTTTGACAAAGGTGGAAGTGAGGTAAATACGCTTGTCTTATTAAAAGAAAACACAACTTTTCTGTTTTAATCCTACATCACATTTTTCCAGTATATGTGAAAATATTCAAAGTATTCTGAATGCAGTACTCTGATTGGACCATGTCACAGAATTAGTTACAACATGAATATTAATGCCAGTATGCAGTATTTTGTAACCAAGCACATTTAAAGTATTCATCCCAACACCGTCCACACTGACAGCTGCTCTTTTCTGTTCAGCTGTGTTGCTTACATCATTGGCAGGCGGAAATCACATAAATAACACATCAACCATAGCATCCAAAAATAAAGATATATTTAGTCCAGTCAGTGAGCTATATATTAGAGATTTTAATGCTGTTATAGACTGAGTAATGCAGGAATAAAAGTTGACAAAAATATATTAGCTTTAATGTTTAATGCCGGAACAGTCACTCCAATTCAGCACTTCTTGTTGATTTAAACTCTTGGCCGACATTGAATTAGCATATGTTCCAAATGTGAAGTCCTATATTTACTATCTGATCAGATGCCAGAGATGACTTTGTATTAATCAAATACACACATTACGCTAACTATTTCCATGGAAACGGTGCCTGTGGTAATGGGAAATTGTGAATGCATGACCGACTTTAGTATCAGCACATCTCATTTTGGGGCTGGGGTGAGTAAAGTGACAGTTCAGTCAGCAGTAGCATCGCTCAGCTTTTGTTCAAGGTAAAAATTTAACCAAACCATAATGTGTCATGCACCCTATTTGTTAATGTATGCTGCATAAATTCAATTATATAGAAAAATACATGATTTTGTTGCCTTCCCACATTTCAAAGCCATTTTATTCATTTGACAAACCCACTGTTAGATCGCAGTTGAAAAGATTTCATTTTTAACCTTTAAATTTTTCCTGGTGGAGGTAGAGAAGAATTTTAAGATGTGAATCAAGAGACACATTAAGTGTGAGGTACATTTTTACATTTACTGCAGCTATGGACCATTGCAAACAGCACAGTGGGTTGTCACAGCCTGTGCTTGTAATCAAAGACACTATATTACGCAGAATTTACTTTTAAGCCAAGGTATAATGTTGTTACCTCCACAAAAACACACCTGGAGTTGTGTTGTGTTTTGTTTTATTCCCACATGTTTGAGTGATCCTGGTTTATTAGTCTGTCTATATCTCCAAAGCTCAGAATGCTTTATTCAAACATACATTGCACAAATCCAAAAAGACTTGCCAAATTAAAAAAAAACTTTTTTGTCAGTCATTTGTTTCTCAGTGTAAAATGTGAAACAGTTTAAATGAACAACACAAGTTTGAAACAGTTAAAAACTGTTCTCCTAAAAACTTTCTCACCTTTATCTCACTAAAGCACTTCCTGGTCCTGATGTCACTGTGCCATAATCACGTTCTACAGGAAAACTGTGGAGTGGAGACTCATGCTCCTCTCCATCTCCACCTGCTCTAAAATCAGCCAAATTAATTAAACGGCGTCTCAAACAAAGGCTGAGCACATAAAAGGCTGCTGTTAGCATTTTTCTAGTCCATTGATTCCTTGTTACTACTGCACATAATGGCCCTCTGAACCCTCATAAATCAATTCATAGGCTATTGTCCTCTTCAGAAGGCGCTCTTCACTGTTGGCCTGAACATGGCCAAGGTGACAATAATCTATTGTTTCAGTTTAGAGCCGGGTGCTGCTCCT
>KN520696.1:21483-32183 GCA_000787155.1 Scartelaos histophorus | reverse complement strand
TTCGATATATCGTGCAGCCCTATTCCAGACCAGATGTTTGTGGATTATTGCAAGCACCAATAAATGGAAAAAAGCTAATTGTCAGTCAGATCCTGTAAACGCAACATATTATGCAGCGAGTTCAGTTTGGAAATGTGTTTGGTTTGGTGTTGGTTTAGCAAAAAAAAATCAAAAAAAAAAAAATCAAATTTTCTAACCAAAACAAGACAATATCCAATTATTTTGTGTCCAGCTGTGACTAGCTCCTTAGATTTCAAACGAGTGATGCATGTACAATCAAACACACTACGCCACATGCTCTTTCCCCGGTGTTTGTGGCCACACTTTTTTCAGACCTAATTGGAAAACCAAGTCTGCTCTGTTGTAAATCATCGTGTGACCTGTAAACCTGGTGTGATGCCAATTAGCAACATTTAGTGAGCCCTGTTCTAGCTGAAGTGAGTCGCTAACAGTTTTTAGCTCAAATTTGAGTTTTCTTTAAGCTGTACTGACGGTGAAGATGTGAATGTGGTTGGCATGAGGATGGATGGACGATCGTTTTCAATAAATATGAACTAAATAAATGATAAAAGTGGGTAAAATCTCATATAAAATAGAATGAAATATAGAAATTACTTAGAAAATGTAACTTCACCTACTACTACTACTACTACACCTACTACTACTACTACTACTACTACACCTACTACACCTACTACTACCAATACTGCAACTGCTCCCACTACTACTACTACTACTGCTACTACAACTGTCACTACTGCTACTCAAACTACTATAATTACTACAACTACTATGAGATCTGGAAAGTACAACCACCGCTGCTAGTCCCACTACCACCAACACTACTACTGCCACACCCACAATTACTGACTAAAACCACCACTACTACTACTACTACTACAACTATCACTACTACAGCCATTACTGCCACTCTGCAAACCCGAACAATTAAGCAGTAACTAAAATTTGAGCTAAAAACGGTTGCCTAACTTTTTTTAAGTTTATAGCCTAAATTTAAAATATAACTAAGTGTCACACAAAATGTTTAATTGCATTTAGTAGTTAATTAAAAATAATAATGATTTCACAAAATAATTAGCAAAGACATAAAAAAATAAATACAAAATTAAATAATAAAAATAAAATAAAAAAATAGTAACACTTAATAAAAAGATTTAAGCTAAAAATAATAAAAAATAATTAATTTAATGCCTAGAAAATCTGATAGATGCATGTAAAAATGTAAAATTATAATTAAGCAGAGCACCTAACATTTTTTTAATTGAATGGAAATCATTGTTTTTGATTCATTTGAATGTTCAGATTTACAGTGCACCACCAAAACTACTAACACTATCACGACTACTAATAAGGAGTATTTTCCTTCCAGTGAAAGTGTGTGTGTGTGTGTGTTGAATGTTTCTGCCCGTCTCCCAGCAGCATTTACTGTACTGACAGACACAAGCTGTTGGTGCAGTGTGATGATGGATGGGGCCGATGTGAACTGTGCTACAGCGCAGATAACTGTTGATAATCTTTGTTTTGGGGGCGTAAAAATGACTGACTTTTATTGGAAGTGAGAGTGTGAGATGACAAGATTCATATGTTTTGATGGAGGAGGAGAGGAAGAAGAGAAAGGAGGAGGGGGAGGGGTGAGAGAGGAGAGATGATGAAGAAGAAGAAGAAGAAGAGAGGATGGAGGGAGAGAGAGATGAAGAAGAGAGAGAGGAGGGTTGCAGGTCCCAGTAGAGCTTTGTTCTGTAAGACTCATCCCCAGAGGAGTAGCTCAGGGGAAAAACACATTTACAAAACTAATGTGTTTTTAAGCTGTGGGTTTTGTTTGTTTACTTTACGGTAAATGCAAATAATTAATTATGATCTATTTCAATATATTTTTCTGTCATTTCATTGCTGGGACTTATAGGCGCACTGTGTGACTTTTGAAATTCCAATGGGCTAACAAGAGCAGCTCTAGACGTAACTGCTCTGTGCCATTTAGGAAAAGTGCTTTTGGACAGCTCTCTTTTGCCTCTCGAGCAGCTCACACATGGAAGTTCAAAAGTGCGGCTCATATACGGGAGCTTCAACACTGGCAGCATTTTCTAAAGCTTTAAAACGGTGCTTGTTCAATGGTCAAATATGTCGACAGGTTTAACAAAAGTATTTTTTTTAATGTTGAGGGGTTATTGGTTTAACTCTTTGACTCTTGACTTCAAATAAACTGTCTGAAATGACTTGTGTATTGTGAATGTGATGGTGTTATGCACTTTCGTGTGATTGTTGCTGTAAAATCTTTGTTTTGTAGATGATTTGACATCAACTTAACAAGAGACTGAAGATGGAAATTAGCCATGTTGGCTATAATTGTTACATATTTATATATTTTTTAAATGTTCATTAATATGTGCTGTCCCTTTCTAAATAAAGAATTAAGAAACTAATGCCATACTGTGAAGCATTCCAGGCAAAGCACAAACATCTGAATGGAGAAAAGACAGACTCCCCCACCAGAAAAGTTACATAATGCACCTTTTTTTTTTTTCAAAGAAATCAGTGACCTATAAACTCTGTCAATGTTTTTAGGCCGGTATGCAAGGACCATTTTGATTATTTTTCCTCATATTATACAATATGAATTTAGTGCAAACACATCCACAAGCTCTTTAGACTAAAGTTTTTAAATAACACTTTATGCATGTTTTATTTATGCACATTTAGGCAGCTGGTTGACCCAAGCAAATTATTGGCCTCTGCTGGAGATTTAAGGCCAACCGTATGCTAAAAAGTGTAAATATCAGCCCGATAATAATAAGAGATTTGTTATGGAAAATTGCTCTCCTCTTGGGTCTATACACTGCTGCTGTAATTGTAACACAATAACACTAAACCTTGTCAGTCAGAACCACACGCTTTGACAAAGCTTTAAAAAGATGAGTCAATCTGGAGCTGTATCCCATCTCCCTAATTTCAGAGGCGTGATTGACAGGCGAATTAACCAATCAGAGAGACACATGCTCGAAAACAAACATGGCTGCTTATACAAAACAGGAGAAAAAAACAAGAAACTGACGTGGATTTTCACAGAATTAACCATCAAAGCACCAAACTATTAACTCAGGTAAAAGAAGCTCTATATTTTGTTCTGAAGTACTTAAGAATTTGAACAGAATGTGGAAAGGACTGAATACACAATAATAGTATGGAGGGCTTGACGACAAAGACAGCAAGTTGTGACTGGCTGATACCAAGAAACATCTGACAGGAAATTGCAATACAGTTTTATCCTTTTATAATTTCCACCACACGCTTTGAGGTTGGCTATAGTCTGCTAATGCGTCACGTAAGTAAAAGTCCACTCGTCCACGTACCATATCCGTTTTTATTGCAGTACTTATGCGTAAACAGCCCTTCACTTAAGTCTATAGCTGAGATTTGCGGGCGTGTGGCTCTCCCGCTTCCGTCTCTCCCGGTGTTCAAATGCGCTCGCTGCTGTTTTTCACTATACGACACCATTATACCAGAGCCTCACCGCGGGAGGCACGGCGGTACACGGGGGAAGGAGGGGCGAGCGGGGCATCTCTTGGACACGTACACAGCTGTGGAAACTAAACAACACCAAACAAGTGTCACATTATGCTGCTCGGCGGGCTCATAGCAGGTGCAAATGTTTTTTTAAGATGACAATAAGAAGGAGGCGCTCGGGGATTAAGGAGAGAGGTGCGAGAGGCTGGTGAGAATTGGACAGATGTACGGTGTCTGTTTAAGGCCGGGCTGCGAATGGGGCGCGTCAACACATTAGAATAATTAGCAGTTTACATGCAAGTCAAATGGTGCAGATTTTTCACTGTGGAGCCAGTTTGGGATTTACATAATACTGAGATGCTAATCAATACCAGTATCAAAACAAAAAGTCATTTGAGCAGGTTTCTATATTGAAAAAATAAACCTTTCCTGAATAGTTTTACATTACTATGGTCCTACTGTATATCCCAACATAAGAACACATATAGTAATACTTAAGAAACTATTCAATTTGAGCCGTTATCCTTATTAAAACTGTCAGCTTTCCCCTGGAGGCGATGAAAACAAGAGTCCAGAAGTCCAGATGCATTTTAATATATGGTTCCTTTAATTCGGCTTAAACAGGAATACAGGTACACCCTGGGGACTGTCCAGTTACATCTCTAGAGTCCCCTGACATCTCTCCACGTTTATACTGCCATTTTGGCAGACGTCAGCTTTCTTTAAATGACTTGGATTCCATATTTGGTATGGTTTACAGCTTGAAAATAACCTGAACACCCCAGTCTTTAAACCGTACATATATGGCTTTTACTTTGAACCTGCCCGAACTTCCACAAATATCCCAGGTTCCCCTTGTGTCGTCCCTGCACTGAAGCAACAGGTTCCATATATTTTTAACCCCTGTCTCTGCATGTCTGTGTCACTCTAAATGCTGCCTCTTTGTCTTTATGCACAGATTATGGAATTAGACAGACCCCTTAGAAGAACATAGATTATAAAGATATTAACAAGAAATCATTTCTCACACAACAATTTAATTTGAAACTTAAAGGTCAAAAGTGGATTTAGTGAGCTTTAAAACATATTATAATGCGCATACCAGGAGTTGTGTTTTGTTTCATTTACACATGTTTGAGTAAACTTTAATATTAGTCAGTTTGTAGCTCGAAAGTACGGAAGAAAAAGAGAAGTTTCTGAAAAATACAAGAGCCTTTACACATTTTGCGCTAGTACCCAGCTGGAGGATCTGCCTGATGGAGGAAAATCTGGTACCAAGAAAGAACAAAAGCTTCACACAGAAAAAAAACCCCATAAGATCTAGGAAATTGAACCTGCAACAAATTTGTTTTGATTTCCCATGACAACCCCACTGATCCACAGCCAATCGCAAAAGAGCACATTTTGTTTATGCATGTGAGGAAAACTAGGAAAAAAAAAAAAAAAGTGTGTATCTTGGAAAGCCTGGCTATTTTGGGTTGTTTTGGTTCTGTACACAAATTGCTCACTTTTTTGAAAGATGGTGGACTGCATATTGATTTCCAGCACACTCTGAAACATTCATTCTACTTTCTACCTGCCTTGGCTAAAAATAGTCGGCTGCATTTATCCTCCCTGAGTGCTCCGGTGGACTTCCAAGTGCACCCTGGGAAATGTATTATTAAAACTCTTGTACACTCTTTGACATACGATGAATAAGTGAGCTCTGTCAGCCTCCAGAACAAGACGAGTCAGCGTGTTTGGTATAAGCCCCCGTGGCACCATAAGCTCGCTTAATCAGCCGGTGTTCACATGCACAAGTTGTTGATTGGACTTGTGTGTGCGTTTATAGGCTGATTCCTTGTGTTTTAGATGGACGAACATTCCCTGTACTGTTTTGTAGGCACAAGCACTTTGCAGAGACGTATAAGGACTATTTGTCACAATTTCGACACCAAAGAAAAAGCTCTACCCTTTTAGGTAAAAGACTGACATTTTCGATACACAATAATAGTAATGCCTGTAATGTAAAGTGTTCTTATACTAATTCTGACATAGATGGAGGACCACGGACATATTCTAAAAGGTACAATTTGTATTTCATTTTTCAGAATTGATACATGCATCTACTTTAGGTAATTGACTTTTGATTTTTCTAAATTCCTACTTGCATGCATCTACTTTTGATACTAGTTTTATGGATTTTATGGATTAGAATGTGGCTATATATTTTTTGCATGTCAATCACAGATTAAACAATGTGTTAATTACACTTTGGCCAAACGTTAAGCAGGGCTGGGTTAGTACTTGGAAGGCAGAGCGCTGGGAATATCAGGTACCACAGAGGGGCAGGAACTGTTATTGTGTTCTTAGGCAAAACACTTCACTGACATATTCTAGTATGAAAGTGGCGTGTTGGTCAAAAAAATGGATGACACGAACCGCACCGTCAACCAGAGACTGGATAGAAATTATAAATGGAATCCGAAAAATGGAAAAAGTTACATTCGGACTTAATTTGAAAAAGGACCTTTTGGACAAACTTTGGGCTAAATGGGACTCATATGCTGGACATGATGTGCCGTAACATTTAATTCTAAAAGGAATCTACATTCTAAATCTAACATTGGATGCAGTTTGTCTAACCTGCTTACTCTCTGTGTCTGTTTATTGTTGTGTCCATGTTTATCCTTTCAGAAATGTTGAAAAAATAAAGTATAAAAAATTCCCAAACAAGTGATTAACTAAGGGACACAAAAATAAACCAAAACCACAAATGTCCCAAAGAAAACCACAAACCCACAAACAGAATCGAGTGACCAAATCAAAAGGCACAAAACAGAATTAACTAAACCAAAACGAGTGTCTCAATACACAAAAGTCACACACTAACACAAAGACAAAGTGACTGACATAAATGAGACACAAAGACCAGCAGCCCTGAACAGGAGCTGTGATCTTCTTAAATAAGGGGGAGGAGGCTGGAGGCGGGGCCAGGTGAAGGGACGCTCCACCAATCAGGGACCAGGGCTCGGGCAGCAGGAACAAAATGGCAGCAAAACACACAAAAACACAAACTGAAGGGCTGGGGCCGTAACAGCTATAAAAGACCAATGCATTCTTATTATTAATCATAATGCATAGTGATCAGGTACTTCTCTAAATACTAATACTAGCCTCATAGCAGTGTGGATGCAATTGTAAACAACTCTTTTAACCACTGCATCAGAGCTCGAAAAGAAAACATGACTTTAACCATGTCTTGTATGGGTTAGTAAAACTGTGGAATTTAAAATTGAACATTTTGTCAAACTAACGGCTCCCCACGAATCATCCGAGGACCCCAAAAAGTCCCCGCGCCTCGCCCCACGCCGGAATAAGCCATCACCGCACACATGACTGAAAACAGGTGGTACGTTTTGCCACTGCAGCATTTTTCCTGCGCTTACTTCATTACCCCTCCTCTCCCACATCCCCGTCCCTCCTGAGATGTTTTTAGCCCCGGCCGTTAGAAATCTTGGAGAGATTTCAGCGGAGTCCATAAGCAGTTAAGCAGCCCCCCCCCCTCTTCAAGCCAAAGCAGCTAAGAGGCTCAGGGGACGAGATGGCAGCTTCTACGTCGGTAACATGTGCCTTATAGCTGTGTCATGGTGTCCGCTGGATATTGAGGAAAACAGCAGAAATAAAGAGAAAGAGAGAAAGAGAAAGGGGACTTTGTGAAGCTCGTCATCCATTATAGATTGTGGGCTGTTATTATTCATTCAGCCTCATCCCCCTTTCATCGTCAGGGTGTGTGTGTGTGTGTGTGTGTGTGTCTCTAGGCAGAATACACACAGCGCAGTATTTTAGGAGCTCCATAAGGGTACTAAAGAGAAGCAGCCATTCTAGTCGCTCGCATGAACCAAAATACTTTCCAATAAGCAACAAGATACATGCAGTCCAAGAGTATTTATATTCCGCACAGGGCTGGATACAAAGCCAATAAATGGGAGAGCTTGGTAACCAGTTCATTGAGGAAATGTTTGTAAAAAGCAAGTGTAAGAAGTAAGTCATGGTTTACTCCTACTATAATGACTACATCTTAATTGACCTTAAAGGGCCTAGATTACTTTATTTTCTGATATATGTTATAATGTTGTTTCCTCATCAAAAACATACCTGGAGTTTTGTTTTTGTCACACATAATTAACTCACAAATCCTGCAATCCTGAGTACTTCTTTTAAACAGAAAGCTCTCCACTGTGTTTTTAAAGTCCATACACGTTCACTCAAATCAATGGACGATTTCAGCCCTGGAATTACCTTAAAAATACCACTTCATGACATCACAAGGTGGAACACAGCTTTTTGAGCTTTGTAGATGTAGACTGGCTAATAATAAACACATGTGAGTGAAACAAAACACACCAGTGGGTTTTAATGAGGTAACAACTACAACAAGTTTAAGTGTGAAGTTTAAATATAATTTGTAAACGCAGTACTTTATTACTTGCATAAAACGTTTCCATTTGCATTGTTATAGTTATAAAAAAAAGTACCACAGATAGTCAATTACCAAACTATCTGTACTAATCAGTCATTGTACAAATAGCTTAGGTTATGTGGTTTAATATTTTGGGAGGAATTTTAAGGGATTTCTGAATACCTATTGGGCTAAATAAGTAAAATTTGATTAATTAGCATTGTAAATCATTTTGATGTCCAGTGTGCACTAATAAATGGATAATGGTTTATATTTTATAGGCATCTAACTGTTCTAAGATTCTAAGGCTCTTATATATACTCAGTTTCTCTCATGTTTGTGGCGGCTCAGCAGAGGAAAAAGGCGGGACATAAAGGCGACATGGTCTGGACTGTCAAAAGCTCCTGTCACTCAAAATGTATAGCAATAAATGTTCTGTCATGTTTACTAGTTTACAGAGTTATTGAAAGTTTTCTCGTTTTTGTGCTCACGTCCAACACCAATTTATTCCAAATGTTGCCGTCAGATTTTAAGTACAAGATAAAGGTACATGGTGTAATTTTTGGGGTGCAGGGTCCGTCAAATGCTTTTCTTTATGGTTACTATGGTTACACTATGGTTACTAACGGCCATCCATGGAAACAAACCAAAAAGTTGCACCTTTAAGCATCGCGAGTTACAAAAGACAAACAATAGATAGACATAAACCAGTTTATCAATATCACTTATAATACCCAATAGCCTGCAACAAAACCAGGCTCTTGATACAACTGATTTTTGTCTTTGGTGTAGTCTGAGCCCACTTCTGGAGTGAAAACATTTTACAGCAGCTGTGATTGTGCTCCCTCTGATTGTTTACTCTTAAATATCCCCCGAGACATTTCAAAGTGAGGAGAGACACACAAATCCTATCAGCGATTTGATGTGCGGCGTTGTGCATCTGCTCCATCCAACAGTGAAATGGAGTGAAATAAACACACTTTTTTATGGCTGACGGATTTGGAAATGAGCAGAATATGTTTCAAGTCTTGTACCGAGCCCCCATTGGCCTGTTTCATGCATCATTTATGTGGACTACAGTATGTTGCCAAATGTGTGTGGAACTATTTGGGGTTTGTCTATAACGTGGTGTTTTTTGGGATCAGAGCGAGATGAAGATAAAGAGCTGAACCCCGGTGGATTATGGGAGACGTAAATGGGATAGTTAGAGTTTATGATGCAGGTTTTATGAGGCGCTTGTCCGCAGCCAAAATTCAGACACTTAACTTTACAACACAGGTCCCAAGTTAAATCAGTCTACGTGATAGGTTCATTACAGAGGAATATAATAGTCCAACATACAAGTCGTCTCATGCATGTTAGGTGGGGATTTTGACTATTCAGCTTGTACTGAGTTAAAGTTTGGTCACTGGAAAGTAAAAAAAAAACCTCAACAATGCAACTAGTATATGAAAAAGTCATTAAAGGTTTTATATCACACAAAAATTGACACATGTGAGCTTATAGTCATGTTATAATGTCGTTACCTCATTCAGAAATACCTGGAGTTGTGTTTTGTTTCTTTCACACATGTTTGAGCTCCAAATGCTCTGTTCCACCTTATGATGTCATCAAGGGGTAGTGTCGAAGTTAACAGTTTTAAGTTTAATTTTTGAAAATATCCAAATGATTCTAGTGAAAGTGTGTGGAGTTTAAAACGTGTTTTCTGTTTGAGAG
The DNA here is from genome assembly GCA_000787155.1 of Scartelaos histophorus. Classification (NCBI taxonomy): domain Eukaryota; kingdom Metazoa; phylum Chordata; class Actinopteri; order Gobiiformes; family Gobiidae; genus Scartelaos; species Scartelaos histophorus. Next base: position 22,504 of record KN520696.1, on the reverse strand, counting down.
TGAGTTTGTGATGAGGAAACATTATAATTTAGATTAGAAAATAATGTTATATAAACCCTTTAAAATGTAAAATGCAAACGTCAAATGGGAAAAAGTCCTTAAAAAGTATTTTTAAAGGCTATGATTTGCAAAAGAAAAGAAATCACGCTATATAGTCCATAAAAATGTTACTCAAATAATTGCTTTGCTGTGTTATAATCACACAGCATAAAAAGTTACTTTCAAAGTTCTTCGTCAGTCTGTTCTCCTGTCTCTCTCCTTTGTGTATCTGTACATTGCACTGAGTCCCTATGTGACATATGCTGAGTGGGCTAATGCACACTTAATGTCTGGTGTAACATGGAGATGCATTATCAAACATCTCACCTATGCTGGCTGCCATTAGTCCTGCATTGCACTTTAATGTTTTTCTTCTTCGTCTCACAAATACACAACTTTGAACGCTCGCTCCGATAGAGGTCAGCGACGGCGGGAAAGAAGAGAAGAAGAAGAGACGTGCTCAATTAGAAGTCCGGTGTGTGTCTGACATTTTCCGTGACATTTCACCTGCCCAGGCACAAACTAGTTCAACTCCCAAAGACCGTTAATACTGCCAGTAATGAGAACCTATTAAAACAATGGACTGTGTAAACATGTGTACATGGAGATGCCAAAACAGGAAAGCTCTTTGACTTGCTTAAAGGTCCCATATTACACCAAAATTGACACCTGTGAGCTTTAATCATCAAAAACATTCCTAGAGATGAGTTTTATTTAATACGTTTTATGTTGGAGTAATCTTTTATTAGTTTATCTACATCTCCAAAGTTCAAAATGCTCTGTTCCAACTTGTGATGTCATGACGTGAAGGTGTATGGAGTTTAAAATCACTGAAGTCATTCTTTTATTATAGAAGATATTATAATCTGATGATAGGACAGAGAACAAGAACAGAGCTGCAGGTTTCCTTGGTATTAAAATATAAAATTGTTTTCAGAAATTGAACACTGCCTCTCAAAAGTTTGGACACACCCACTCATTC
>KN520696.1:9313-20086 GCA_000787155.1 Scartelaos histophorus | reverse complement strand
AAAAAAAAAAAAAAAAATAGAAAGAAAATCATCACCATTTCAGTACTTTTTACTTTTCAGTCCAGATCTAAAATGTAATATTAAAAGTACAGCTACATGTTCTCAAATGTAGTGTCCACTGTAAAATTTACTTAACTTATAGATACCTAAAATTTTACTCAAGTATTGTACTTTTGTACTTTGTACCTTCCACCACTGTATAAATGATGCAAGTACTCTATTTGCATGTATATTTGGCTACACAAAAAATGTAGTAGTGTTAATGTAATTTTACTAAAATGTATCGAAAACCCAAACATGTAAACTCCTGGTCTGTGAGTCATACCCAGAACCGACCCAGAAATTGCCTCTCAAAATCTAAAAAATATTATATTATCAGAAAAAAATGTAAGATACTCTGTAAAAAAAATAAATAAAATAAAATAAATTAATTGATTAAGTAGCTGAAAGTTGTAAATAGTGGCAGATTATGGGCATAGAACACATGAGACGTTTAGTTGCCATTTTCCATTGTAGGGAGTATTATAACTCAGTGGCATTGCATGTACAGTTTCCTAATCAAAATTGTTTTCCAAAGGTTATGTTTGACTTAGAAATACGGACCAGCGATCTCCACAAAATCCGCAAAGACAAAACAAACAAAAAACATACCAATAAATATGTAGGTTGTGTCAGGATGGACTTCAGGTGTAATAATTGTGAATATAACAAACCCAGAACCTTCTCAGGAATTTCCACTCAGAATCTAATCCTTTGAATAATTGTGCATATTTGTCAAGAATCAAGCAATTATTCATGAAAGCTTAAGACTTCTAAACTATAAGAAGAAAGTGTTCCAAAATTGAACTCAGCATGTCCCAGTGGAGCTACCGTAGGTGAGAAAATCCAATCTGCACATGCTGCTAAAAACCACAGTCATCACCCCGGCTCACCCCAAAGCGAAATAATTTCTATAGATTTGTGCAAAGAACTCAGAAAGTCTTTGTAATCACAGTGGCATGCTCGTTTAGACTCTTTGCATCATTTGGGTGATATGATTACGCTCTCTCCGGAGACACTGCTAATATGGAGACGTTGGGCGAGAATGAGGCGAGTTGGGATAATGACAGCCAGGAGATAAGGTGGTTAGAAGGGGGACGGACGCAGGGATGTTTCAGTAATTCTCCAGCAAAACTACCACAGCTATAGTGCCTCAAATGCCATGTGCGCATCCATCACACAGTTTAGGAAGCAGCAAAATGAGCTCACGTACAGGTAAAGAGGAGTCGCCCACACTCTGCCCCCTGCTGATGTTGAAGAGGACTTTTTGGATGGCTGGTGGTGGATGAAGTAGCCTACTCAGTATTGTTACTTAAGTAAAGTACAGATACAGGGACAAAAAATGATTCAAGTAAAAGTATCACATATAAAAATCTAAGGAAAAGTAAAGTATCTATTTAAAATGATATAAAAATGTGTTAGTATTTCACATAGATTATAAGAATTGATACAGTGTTAAATGTGGTGATATTGATAAGAACTGCCGAGTTGTTTTTTGTTTAAATGTTTTTTTCTAAAGACAAACAATTTCTTAATTATTTGGTGGAATTTCATGTATATATTTTTGTTTAAACAAAGCCAGGACGTGTGTCAGGATGTGGATGTGTGCTCTAAAGCAACGACTCAAATCATATAAAAAAGTACATTTTACTTTCCATTAAAAAAATGTATTAGAGTAGAATGTACAGATATCTGCGCTCAAATGTAGTGGAAAAAGTAAAAAGTATCCACTGTAAAATAGTGTATACTTAAATAAAATGTACTTAAGAAGAGTACTTTTCTACTTTACTTCCAGTATTGCTCAAAGTCTATTTGTGTATACGTGTGCAATGTAACTTTTCTGGTGGAGGGTTTGTCACCTGCTTGTCTCCATGGAGACGTGTTTGTTTTGCCTAGAATGTTCCACAGTTTGGATTTTCACAATTTACAACCATCAAGCCCAGTTACAAGTCAGATCTGTGCAGAGGTGACCCCCACTTACAATAATTTTTTCAAGGTTTTAAGCAATAAAAAAATACCAGTAATTGAATAAATATAAGATAGAAAACTTAACGACTTATAATACAATCTGAAAATACTATACAGTCATGTCGCCCATATTGTTTTTTGACAATACTAAGCACTATGGTCACAGGCGTTTATATTGACATTATAGTTTCAAGTGTGTCAGTGCGTCCATTCTTTTCTTTGTGCTGGTCCTAAGCCTGGATAAATTAAAAGAAATAAGCCAAGAATGAACAAAATGAATAACTCTGATGTTACAGTCAACTGGAATACATGTAAACCAAAATACATGTTTACATTGCCGTCTTCCTGTGCTTAATCCCATTGTCTTTTATAGCATTTACGCGTCTGTATGCTTGTGCACGTTTCCTTAGTAACGCTAGAGTGTTTGTTAAGGCCAAAGCGTCCTCAGACAGACCCCGCTGTGCTCTACAGGTAACAAATTACTGTGCAGTCCACAAATGTATGAACCCGAGGACTGGACAAAATGGCTTCAAAATCCAATTTCCCCCAAAGCTGCTACACATTCACAGGGCAGCGCTTTTCAATGACTGCGCCTCCAGAGACCCACCATCTTTTCCACTGCTTCATCCGTACTGTACACTTAGACTGCAGAGGAATGGAATACTTTTAGTCTACAAGGGGTAATCGTACTAAATCTAGTTGAATTTTTAAAATGGAAAGTTGAATTTGATGGGAGTGTGTAGCAGGGGTTGTATTTTTGATTGTAGTAATAGCAAAAAGTTCGAGCAGTCGTCATAACGCAGTATTGGTATTATCAGAGTAGCAGTAGTATCTTGCAGTAATATCGGTACTTATGATGACTGTGCTGATAGCAACATGTCCTTTTTACTACTAAATAAACAGACCTTGACTTTTAAAATTTTGGCTTAGATAGTAATCGCTAAAAAATCTAGTAGTAACACAAAAAGACACATAATGTTAGTAGCCTAAAATAGTAGTAGATGAAGTTGTAGTAGTAATAGTCAAGTAGTAAGTAGTCAAAGGGGAAGTAGCTCTGGTTGAATAGTAAATGTATATATTTGTATATAGCGCTTTTCAAGGAATCACTCCCCCATTCATACACACATTCAAACAACAGTGTAGCAGACTCTAGGGGCAAGGTGGGTCAAGGGTCTTGCTCAAGGGCACAATAACAGCATTCATCTGTGACTCCGCCAATCTGTGGATGAATGGACCCGACCTTTTTCCTGACGTATGACGATGTTTATGTCAAGCGCTGGATCCGAACGGCCAACCTTCAGATCAGTGGACAAATCTTTCACTAATAATGTGCTTCTACCAATAGTATCGGTACGAGAGATCACACACAGACTCCGCCGCTAAATTATTAATACTGTTTAAATATATGCACGCAACGTTTATTCATGTCTGCTGGGTTTGTTTGTGACAGTAAATGTGGGTTAATACATGCAAATCTATGAATTTATGCATTTTTACCCAATATTGGTACCCTGCTCCACTCATTTATGTATCTCCTTTAAACTTCGGAGAGGAGAAGGTCGAGGGTGCTCCTGTGTATTCGAGGACTCTAAATTCAAAAGAGGCTGACAAATTACAAAATGAAGAGTGGGAGTGAGGAGAGAAAGAGAGAAAGTGTGTGTGTGTGTGTGTGTGTGTGTGTGTGTGTGTGTGTGTTTTGGGAGGGGGCGGAGCTTGGCGTACTCTGCATATTAGTATTATCATGATGCATACAGTGATCTCGAATCCCAGAACAATTGGAGCAACCTTTTGTGTTCGCTCTGTTGTGTATCTGAGCGCCGGGCGGCCGTGAGGAGAGCCAGTAGAAAGTGGCATTTGTAAAAACACAGTGCATCTGCCAGTACTGCCCACCAGCCTGGAAATGTCATCTAGCTCTCTCCAGCTTCCCCTGTTATTTCTGCTAAAATATGATGCTTTAGCGACTAGACAAGAACAAATACATAAATTATACATTGTACATTTAGGTTCAAGCTGTATTCTGAAAGGGAATGCTGTGTTCTTCACCAATGCGTCGCCGTGCGTCAAAGCTGCTCCAAGATGCCTGCTGTTTCTTTACAAGAAGTTACTCTTTGGAGAATGTAGACTATGTAAATACATTATTACACTATCTATTATATACACTATTTTCTGATCTATGTTAGAATGTTGTTTACTCATCAGAAACATGCCTAGAGTTGTGTTTTGTTTCTTTTGCATATGTTTAACACACAAATCCTGCACTTATAGAGTTTTTCTCCTAAACAGAACACACTTTATTCCACATTGTGATGTCGTGGTGATACAGGAAGTGCTCCACCATAAACCTTCACTAGAGTCATTTGGATTATTTCAGAGCTGAATTTGCAAATCTCTACTGAACAACAGGTAAATGGGAGCTTCAAAACTACTGCTTCATGACATCACAAGGTGGAAAAGTGTTTCAAGATGTAGACAGACAATAATAAAGGGTTAGTGTGAATGAAACAAAACACAACTCCACGTTTTTAATGAGGTAACAAGATTCTAACATGGTTTAAACTTCACAAAGGTCAATTTTGCGTAACATAGCACCTTTAATTTAGTGATTGTATGAAACAAGCAACTTTGACAAATCTTCTAACAGGAACACAATAAAAAATCTCATTTATATTGGTGAAATTTTGCTGAAAACATGGCAACACAAGACCACACCTTTGTACAAACATGAAAAAGTGGTAGCGGTGGAGCAAAGATGCCTCCTCTGAAATCCAGACATGGCAACATCCTAAAAATTCACAATGTTACTGGTACATCAGCATTTTCCTGTACTTTTTGCATTACAAAAATAGAGATTTTTCTAGCCCACAATAACACAACAAAATAATAACCAACAGAATATGTGTGGAAAAATCCCAGATAAGAAGTGCCATACAAACTGCTGATATGAAGAAGCCATGACTTTAGCCGAGGCTGGATCTTTTCACTGGGCCACAAAAGCGCGTACGCTTTGCAGTGAATGGGCCACATCTATAGCTGTGCATATCACAATGTCATGTCTGCTGGGCCCCGCACTAAGCTAGCACACCCAGTGATGACAAAATACAGCAGATAAGCCACACTTGGCAACGCCGACTCCAGGCTTCAGGGACCAACAGGGGAGATTAGGGAGGGAGAATACCACGACAGTAGCTATGAAAGATTTATGGGTTGTTAGAAGTGTCAGTAAAGCCCCGTACGTGAAGCTGTGAGTAAAAAAGTCACCTAATAAATAGATAAGTTTCCAGGTTATTTCTTGGATAAAATTCATCAGCTTGCTTCTTAAAGCTGTGTAACATTTCTAGTGGCGGGTCCGCTACCTGCTCGTCTTCATGGAGGTGGGGGACAGTAGCTCAGTTGGTAGTTTGTCTGATCTGAGGGTTGGCGGTTTGAATCCCGCTCTCGACAAACATCAGTGGTCGAGCGGTCAGATTCATTAATTCTGGCTTTCCACAGATGAATGCTGACGTTGTGTCCTTAGGCAAGATGCTTAACCCACCTTGTGCCCCAGTGTACATGTGTGTGGGTGGGTGAGTCGTTCCTGAATGTGAAGCGCTTTGAGTACCTTGAAGATGTGCTCAATAAAAAAATGACCGTTTACCGTGTAAATTTTATTGCTTTGTTGAGAAGGTTACAGCACTACTTTACAATTCAGATCTGGGGAGAGTCACCTCTATTTGCAGAAGGAATTACTGTGTTACTGTGTCTTGTAATGAATAAATGCAGTTGCCAGAGCCTCCACCAGATATGTTGCACAGTGGAAGCACATCTTTATTTATGTATTTAACACTGTATGTTTTTGTCTAGTCTGTATTAGTATAATAGTTCAAAATGTGATTATTATTTTGATTTGTTTGTAATCGCATATCTTGTCTTTCTATATTTTTTTATTTAATTTTAAGGCGTATTGTGTAACTTTTCTGGTGGAGGGTTTGTCAAATGCTTTTCTTTGTAGCTCTTTTTTCAAACCAAGCAAAGCAGCTCAGATCTGTGGAAAGGCAACCCCCCCCCACAGTCAGAATGCCTGTTTTTGCTGGTATTTTTTAACTATAAAACCATATGTATTTGGATAATTGTAAGGTAGAGCTGTTTGAGGTCATACTGTGGAGCATTCCAGGCAAATCAATGGCATATTCAGCAGGTGACAGACCCCAACTAAAAAATGACATAGTGCACCTTTAAATTACACATTCATCCTACAATTGAGAAGGGCAGCCATTACAGATCACAGCATACCAGCTTTTAATTTACCCTGGACACAGTGACCTCTATTTCCTGTGGCTAACCTCCTCTTCTTTTCAATCAGTTTTCACTAATTCCCCCGCACTGTAGTTTGAGAACACACCGTTCCAAAAATGAGCCATCAAAATTCACAACCACACTTGTCAGGTCAGCCCTAATTCCGATGCAAAGGCAGTTTTTTTTCTTTCTTTTTTTTTCGGAGGCGGGATGGGGGAAGAGGAGGGGTCAGGTGAGACAGAGCAGATTATGTAGAAGAGGTGAGGGTGGATGGAGAGACGCCGCAGACACACTAAGGCGGGGATGTCATTCATAATGCATCTCCAGCTGGGGTGTGCATATGCGTGAAGCGTACTAGCGCGTGCAGGCTGTCGTGAGGAAAAGTGCACATACTGGGAATAACTGAGGAGAGGTACTGTACTGCAGTATCCTAAGGAAGGGGTTAGTAGTTGAAGCAGCAGCAGTAATATTGCAGCAGTTTTGCTATTTGTGTAAAGCTATGGCTGGCTAGACTTAGATAAACTTTATTGATCCACAACAGAAATTATTTGGACACAGTAGCTCACACGTCACAATATATTATCATAACAAAATGAAACAATATAAATGGTAATAATAAAAAATATCAAGAACTTGGTGTCAAATAGGCATAATTATAAATGTATATGTAAAAGTAAAAACAAAAAAATACAAATATATCTCTCAGCTATATAAAAGAGGTCTCATTAGCACCAAATACCACATGTATTTTACCTCTAACACATGTAATGCAAGACAGGTCAGATCATTGCCATACTGTGGAACATTTCAAGAAAAGCAATAATATTGCCATGGTGACAAGCAGGACCCAGAGGAGATCCCCTATAAGAGTTATAGCCTATATATGCACCTCTAAGTTGTACTAATAAAACAATTCTATACCACAGTAACTGCAACTGTAATAAAGAAAATTACTACTACAGAAACTGCTACTATTCACTAATTAATAATGTGATACCAAATGTGTACTGCTGTGATAAACATATCCTACATATAATACATGGGTTGTGGGCTTTCTGTTTTAGTACAGTAAGTTGTGGTTTTGTAAAAGTGTGTGATGGATACATGTGTGCTTGAAAAAAACAAAAAGCAGTAAGAACAGTCAGGGACGTACTAGTAATACTGATGTGTGGGAACACTTCTGTCTCTCTCCTGGTCCTCCCTGCTTCTCCTTCTGTCTTCCTCACATCCAACATCCAGCAAGAAAAATGCCAGGATTTAATTCAAAATCCCGACTCAGAATCTGCCTTTTGTTGAGGCACCTTTGTCCTTGTGTGTGCGGCTGAGAAAACCGTGTGGAGAGAAATGGAATTATTGTGAGAATAAAAGAGATTTGATTTGAAAATAAAATTCAAGAGACGTTTGTGAGCCTGTCTTTGGCCTCTGATCCAAAGTAAGTCATGGCCAAGTCTGTATTTAGAGGTGAGGCTTTGCCAAATCTCAAACAGAATAGTTCCTTTCACCCTAATTTGTTCTGAATTACAGATTTGATTATAAACAGGCTGGGTACCTGTCAGTACTATATATAAAATGTTACAGTGATTTTTACTGCAGCCAACATATTTCTGTTAACAAAACAGGGCTTAATAATGTATGATTTATCCATTCTTTCTATATATAAAGGTTTATGTTGAGAGACAAATACTTGCATCCATTCCTAATGTGAGCAGGCTTTCCTCTCCACTGATCTGGTCTGTAACTTGCCACATGGTTTAGCAAATCAGGTTCTTTTTTCTTTTCTTCTTTTTAAATACAGTAGGAGATTTATGATGCATTTACCTTGTGACATGTTTTGGCTGCCAGCTGTAAGCCTCTCCAGAGCTGAGCTGTCTCCAGTGCTGGGGGTGAAATGTCATATATCAGCTGTTACTTCCTGTGGGTGTGGTCAGCCTGATGGACCTGAGGTCTCTCATACTGACCACCCCTGCACTCCCCTTTTGGCCTCTGGAGGAGGGTGTCCTAGGTGTGTGAAAGGAGGTGTGCTCTATCATTTCCGCTGTTGGAGTCCGTGCCATGTTTTGACCCGTGCCCCCGTCTCCAACTGACCATTGCCATGTCCATCAGGCTGGCCACGCCCACAGGAAGTAACAACAGCTCATATATGACACAAAGACGGCAGATAGCAGCTGAAACATAATGACAAGGTAAATACATCTCCTACTGTACTGTCTTTAGAAAGAACCCAAGCTTTTAAACAACTACATTTTGGATTTGCCACCTGCTTGTCAGTATGAAGCTTGATATGTTTAATGCTCTACTATGGAACATTCCAGACAAAGCAATAATAATATTGTCAATAAAACTGACCTCCACTAGAAAATATACAAAGCACACCTTAAAAAACAAATATTGTCAAGAACTAGAAGAAGACTAAGTGAAAAGCTGCATAGAATAATGAAGAGTAATCTGCTTAAGTATTAAAAGTGTTGGAGAGTGGATTTAGAGAGAGAGAGAGAGAGGAGAACTTATAGTGGCACAGAAAGTAAGACAAATGCAGTTATTACAGAGCACAGGCAGTGGGAATATTTACAGTAAAGAAACGTCAAGCCAGTGCCACCATGCATCACTTGAGCCCCACACACTCTATACGCTTTACTGTTCTGCTACAATCAGGTTTACTGGGGCACAGTGGAGGAGATGCACTAGAATTAACTTGTCTTCTAACATCCTCCTGCCGCCGCTTCAACAGACCAACAGAGGTATATACTGTGGACAATATTGACAAAAGGATGATTTCACATTTTGTTGTAAGTACCTTGACAACAATTCGCTATCCAAATAAATAAAAAAACACACAAAAGTCCAGAAATATCATGCGATATATTGCTGTATATTGAGAATCCATAGGAGGCTTATATTGACCCTTTTTTCGCACCACACATGTTCAAAATGATCCCATATTAGGTTTTAAATCACTACAGGGGCTACATTAAAACTTTTTGGTAGGTAAGCTCCATTATTTAAGTCTTTAAATGAACGTGTTAGCCATATTGAAGACCTTAGCGCCCTCGCAGCTCCTCCAACTAGAACTGTCTGGTATCGCGCCTGCTCTTTACTTCGGTTTCAGTTGCATTTTCAGTAAATCTCTCATGTTTATTTGTAGATTTGGAACACATCTGTGCCAGTGTCTATTATAAGCTCCTCCTCTGTTGCACAAAGTCAGTACAGATCAGTGGTGATGGTGGATCAGGATAACTGGTGTAGCATATCTGCCAAAAACTTACTTACGATAATAATATGGAGACTTCTTTATAGAGTTTTAATAATATAAACCTTTTGCACGGAGTTGTGTTTTGTTTCATTCACACGTTTTAGTAATTCTTTATTATCAGTCTGTCGACATCCACAAAGTTCAAACAAAATGTTCCACCCTGTTCCACCCTGTAATGCCACAAAGAGATAATTTTCACGTTAACAGCTCCCATTTACTTTTGTCCATTAGAGGCATTAAAGGACCGTGGAAGGCGTATGGAATTAGCAAATGCGAAGGAGCACTTTTTTGTTACCACATGACATCACAAGGTGGAACAGGGTGTTTTCAGTTTGACAAAAGAACTCAGCATGCGCTAAAAATGCAGGATTTGTGTGTTGAACATGTGTGAATGAAACAAAAATAACAAAAAAACAACACAACTTTGGGTTTGTTGTTGGTGAGGAAACGACATAACGGAAAATAGTGTAACATGGGCCTTTAAAACAGATTTGGACATAATATCACATTGCAAAACCAGTCAGTGCCGTGGTGGAGGTGTAGTTTTGCCTGCATACAGTATAGAGTAGCATAGTTTTCCCTGTGCTTGCTCAGACAAAACTTATGCATAAAGAATGTGATGGTTTCTTGGAATGTTGCTGTAACTTAATTGACAGTCTTTCTTGGCACCAGCCCACACTGTCCCCCTCCCTGATGGTGAACAGAAAGCCTATTACTCTGCCAACCGGGCTTCAATTCATTCTTTCCCAGCGGTTTCTGTTCTGCTGAGAACTGTGGCTGCGTGTCAAACCATCCTTTTGTTCTTTCTTTGTTATTGTTCCGTTTCTTTTTTTTTATAGAAAACTCACTTTTCACTTTCACTTCTGAACCTCGCAGTTCTCACACGGGGATTAAAGTGAACCGTATACGCCACTACGCTGTAAACAAGTCAAATATTCATCCCCGTAATAAAAAGTCTGTCTTTTTAGTGTGGCTGCAATTGGCCCCATTCACGGAGCCGCTAGTTCCACTTTTCTCAAAAACGGGTGAGGTTTAACACTAGACTTGGAGTTAAAACCTTAGATACAATCATGGATCTACAATAATATCTTATCATACTTCCGTGGATGGTGTGTTTAAACTCCGCCGTCCCCCTCACACACACGCACACGCACACGCACGCACACACACACACACACACTGCTCCTTTGATCAGAAAATGCACCTACTAATAAAAATAATAATGGTAATCTTTGGTAATGGTA
>KN520691.1:1293-22774 GCA_000787155.1 Scartelaos histophorus | reverse complement strand
ATATTTATATTTATATTTATATTTAATGGATTTCTTACTAAATAAAGCACTCTGTAGGAGTGGCCAGTTAACTTGGCCACTTGTGTCAGTGATGGATATTTCCACACCAGTATCTGATTCTGGGAGTAGCCATGAGTGCTCACCTGTCACAAACACAAAGATGACATACATTAAAAGTTAAAGTTTAGTTAAATATGTGAGGTATTCTGTCTTGAGTGAGATGAGACAGGGTTTACCAGCTCATTGGCGTGTTTGGACCAGGCCAGGTTGCACACCTGTGAGCCTGTGTCTGTGCTCTGAAGGGCCTGTCCTGTCAGAGTGTTCCAGAATCGCAGGCAGCGGTCGGCTGTGCCGCCCCCTGAGGCCAGGAGCCCGTGTTGGTGAGGGGACCAGGCGATGGCCTTCACTGCAGCCAGGTGGTCACTGTACTGCTGCACAGGTAGGAGACTGGAGCTGTTCCACACCAGCAGCTGAGGAGACAGAGGATGATGCAGCCCCTGGTGGATACTCTCTGTTATTACATCATAGGCATTCACATTTACCTTGTTGTCGTTGCCCCCAGAGGCCAGGTGCTGATGATCAGGAGACCATTTGAGACCGCACACCTCCTGCCTGTGTCCCTGAAGCCTCCTCTCTGCAGAGGCTGAAGGGGAGGTCCGCACATCCCGCTGCAGGATGACTCTGTCACGACTCCCAGATGAGAGCTGTTCTCCATTCCATGCAAGGGCTCCTTGGAACATTAAAAAATAATACTTTTAAATAAGTTACTTTTATTATTATTATTATTATTATATTTTTTGGTAAATCATCACTGATGATAAGTATGTATGTACAGACAATGTGCAGCATCTTACCTACACGAGCTGAGTGCCCTTCTAAACTTGTGAGCTTCCTGCCTCCAGCAGCATCCCAGATCTGAACATATCCTTTATGTGTTCCAACTGCAACTAGGCTTCCCTGATTGAGCAAGTCACTTTTAATACCTCACAAACTGTATTACTACTTTGTCACAAAGAGACAGAATCTCACCCTTTCATTCCAGCAGACGGATGTAACAGAATCCCCATCCACTGAAAGGTCACATAGCCGTGTCACCTGAACTGACAAAATAAAGTTTTAGCCATAAGAAAAAGTAACAATGCTCCTTTGTTTTATTTTGGCCACTGACCTGACTGGTGCAGGCACTCCACAGGTAGACACAGGCCCCCAGCCCCACACTGAGCAGGTTCCCTGCAGACCAGTCCACTAGGTTGAGGTAAAAGTCATCCTGCAGCTCGGGAGCATCCAGCACTTTAAAGGGGATTTTGGAGATCTTACGAGCTGGTTTTCGAGGAGAGCGGAGAAGCTTGTGACTATGGAAACAAACACAATTTGTGTTTTGTTTTAATAATTAAGTCAAAATTAACATTTACTTTGAGAAACTTTACCTCTTATTACTGAGTGGGGAAAGGGAGTATGGTGAGATTTCATTATCACAATTAAAAGGCACTCTCTTTGTATGAACAGTGTACTGCAAAAAAATAAGTAAATTAATTACTTCATAAATATTTTTAAAATTCCCAAGCTATGAAATAATGTAATGTATAGTATAAATAGTGCTACATGTAATTACACACATTTTATTACCTTGAAAAGACTATTGGAGTCTTGAAAAAGCACAGGGAGGTGCCTATCATCTGTATGAGGGTCTGGCACAGTTTCAATTCCTGCTCCAAGTAACTCATTCCTTAAAAGGGCAGCATAGGCCACTGCGTCTAGAGAGTTAAAAAATGTTTACATAGATGTACCTATGTAAAAATAAGGCGGCAGATCTCACCTTTACTTGAATCTGAACTTGCATCCTTTGCTTTTTGGTTCTGACTTGGAGAGCGACAGTTCTCCTAAAATGTAACAACAATTATTAAAAAGTGAATTACTTGTTTTAAAACCTATATTATTTAAAGGTGAGATCTTACATTGGCATAATGAAAGTTTATGCTCCAGTTGCTTCCAGCTCGTGTGGGAATGAAGCGATCCCCAGACTTAACACTGACAGGACTACAGGTCGCACTTACACACTGGAAGGAACAAGACTTGTAAACATAACTTGTGTTTGACTCAACACCTTTCACTGAACTGTCTGAGACTCATTTAAAACAGCCTAGGCCTATGTAGGGAGCTTTATTAGTTTAAATTCCTTCTGCACACATGTCTACTGTAGTCAGTGTCAGTCCAACATCTCTCAGGTAAATGTGCAGTGGTGCTCACCTTGGTCAGACGCGCTTCTTTGGGGATGTTCTGGTGGTTGATTTGCCGGAGCAGGCGCCTCTCATACTCTTGGTCCATCTTCACTGAGCAGGTTAAGCACAAGGCCCCCCGCTGGCACCGCCCTCCCCTACTCACACCTCCACTCCCCCCGGTGAGGAAACCCGCTCGGGATTCCCATGGCTGATAAGAAAACAGTGAAACACTGACTGTCAGAGACTAGTTACAGCTAAACACCAGCATCTTTGCTTCATATTTATGACTATTCAACATTCCTACATAATGAGTAGGATCTGAGCTGCCCTGTGTGTCTGCCCTGGAGTCTGCGCGCTCCATGATAATACTGCATTATTAAACAGTGCGACTCTCGCCTCTATCTCGGCCCTTACATGTTTATAGAGAAAATGCGGCTTTACGTTGTTTATCAAACGTCTTCACGCTGCACCGAGGACACTGGCGCCGTTGTCATGGCATCATCTTTGCGCATAAACCATAAAGCAACAGCAGCCGAGCCCTGGACAAACAGCAGCTTTAACAAACAAAGAGTGTTTTACCCAACACACACGACGTCTCCAGTGCGCACTGTAAGGCCTGTCCTGTCAGTAACATAAGCGCCGCGGCACAGGGACTTCTGCAGAGCAAAGGGACCAGGACTGACACAGCTCTGCTGTTGTTTATGTTCGTGACAAAGATGGCGCCTGGATCAGCTGCATGATCAGCTGGAGCACAAATGACTCCTGCTGTCTGCACATAGACAGAGCCAACAGCGGCACCAAGAGGCGCATGTGACGCACCGTGGCGCGGGCCGCACGCCTCCCCCACCCCCGGCCCCGAGGGGTCGCTGTGGGACTGCATTTCTAATATGAGCAGCTTGTAACTTTTCTATACGGTTTATGGTGGGAGTGACAGTGAGGGGTGAGGGTGTCAGTGACATTTCTGCATAGAGATGTCACTGTTCTGCCCTTCAGTGCTCCACAGTGTCGAGTCTTTCATTAATATTTTTTGCCTAATTGATCATTTTTTCTTTCTTCTAGTATAGTCTATCAAGATTATATTAAATGTAAATTTGAAACTCCAGTAACTCTTTCATAATGGCTAAACAAATTGGACCTTTCGATGACATTTTTTATTAGGACGCATTAGGTAAAATGAGCTGGTGGCTTGTCAGTCTAAATGTTTGCTCTGTTAGGCCGATTAAAAACGGCAGGCTGTTTAAAACCTGTAAAACAATATTGTGGCCATAGCCTATATGGCAACTAAACAGACATGTCGTGCTTGGTCTCTTATAAACTCAGTTGCACAGTGTTGTTGACATTCACTTGCCTCTGATCTGCTTGGAAAGGCAGATGGAAGAGGAAAGTATCACTAACACGTTTTCCCCAACAGGCCAAACAAAGGCAACAGCTAATGAGCCTGACTTCAAAGTAACTTTCACATTTGCCCTCACTAATGCTCACAGAGAGTTTGCCAAAAAGGTAAAAGTTCATCCTCTTCCAATTCCTGTATGTCCATTATTGTTGAGAGCAGATGAAATATAATGGAATAAGAGAAAATGTCTTTGGTGCTACAGTGGCACTCATGGCCTCACATCTTTATGACATGTGCATGTCATTTTAAGGAATAAATAATGGAATAAACGCTAGATTGTACCTTTAATGCCATACTGTGGAACATTCTAGGCAAAACAACTCATGTGTTAACCTTTAAACCTTATATTGTTTTTTAATAACCCTAAGCACTGCCATTGCAAACACAATACTAGTTTATAATTAGGCCTACACAGAGTAACTAACAAAATATCGGACAAAGACTCAGTCAAAACAGGGTTTCTAATCTGTGAGCTTCATCAGCTCTTCACAGGGGAACGTGCGGCCAGGCCCATGTTTAAGATGAAT
Organism: Scartelaos histophorus; assembly: GCA_000787155.1. Taxonomy (NCBI): domain Eukaryota; kingdom Metazoa; phylum Chordata; class Actinopteri; order Gobiiformes; family Gobiidae; genus Scartelaos; species Scartelaos histophorus. The sequence continues at coordinate 18,635 of KN520691.1, read as the reverse complement.
CATGCAGACACAAACTGGCTGGACATCTGATTACTGCCTTCTTATCACGTCTGCAAGGTCTCACTGGGCACACAGGAAGTTTGGTTGATTACTTTGAAACTTGTGATGCTGTAAACTGGCAAGATTTACTGTAAAAGATTGTTTACTTTAAATAGTGACCAATTTGGACATAAAACACTTAGATTAGAGTTTGTGTTTGTGTTGCTAAACAGACACATTGCAAGGATGGGCCACTTCAAGAAAGAAATATTTTTTAGTTTGCAAATGGGTCAATGGAATTAAGTCTCAGAACAAGCACATTTAGGAACAAACTGAAATGCCTTGAAGTGTTTACACTTAATAATATAATATTGTGTTATTATAGCACAGTCATTCTGGTTAGACTTTATTCATAGGGTTATTCCCTTGACCTCCAGGACACCCAGTTTTGACATAGAAAGTCTCTCTCCCTTATCTGGTGTCAGTGAGGACAGTATTGATGTGGATGTGGTCACGACAAGAGAACGTGCCACACACCTGACTTCACCCTGTGGCACTAGGCCCAACATGGTCAAAGAAAATATTTGTCTAACATTACAACCAAGCAAAGATGTTCACTTCCTATATTCAGTATTTTGAATAAATCAGAAAAGCCCACTTAAAGTGTTCACATATGTCTCATAATCAGTAGATATAAATCAGTATAATAGAGTGTAAGGCAACAGTATTAGTGTTGTGGCTCCCACAGGGATGCACCCGTGGCACATCAGGCACAGAGCGTGCAGGGTAAACACCCCAAGGAGCCCACACAAATACCAGCCTGGTGCAGTGTCCTTACAACAATCTGATAAATCTGGCTCCACATAAACAAATGCTTTAACAAACTCTTGACTTTGATTTTAGGTAAACATATTTTGAAGTCACTATTAATTGAATGTAACATTTATTTATCTAAATATGTTGTCAGAACATACTTTATATTTATATTTATTTAGAATTTACTTTTTGTAATGTTGCATCATAAAAAGGTTTATAACCATGACACAACTTAATTGATACGTGCTTTGTTCTTGGCAATATCAACTATCATTTGCAACAAGTGGGAGGACCTGTAAGGGCAGAAAACAAATGACTCCACCTTATCTTTTTGAGTTATTTTTTGAAGAAGGACACAGCACTTTCATTCACTACTAAGGCTTCTGTCTCAACCACTCACTGTTGATCTTTGCCATGTCAAGAACACAATTAAATTAGACTAGAATGAGTCATTTCAGGCTGAAACAGATGAGACTTGCTTTAGTTTTGACCAAACGAACAACAACCAGCAACAGAAACATATGTTTATGAAGTGAATATTTGGAAAGTGCAGGTTTGTTTTGATGAGAGTGGTTCTCTTCCTGTCACTTTGGCCCCGGGCCCCAGGGCCTCTCTGACAGAATCTGCTTAGGCTGTGGTTTAACATGAACTAAGGCCAGTCTTTTTCAGACATTTCTAGCCATATGAATTTGCCATAACAGTTGTTAGAACATTTGATGCATAGTTTGTAACAAAATATACACATTAAGGTACAACGTAACCTAACGTAAAATCCAATCAGCTTCCTGTTATATGCACATTTTAAATAAATATTACATTTTTTTAATGAATTTACTGTAGAGTTACCTTGGACCATTCAGTGTTTATGTAGTAACCGAGTAGGGCAGCATAAATTGAGAGAAATACTGACCTAAAAACACATGCACAACTGCACAACTATGAAGAAAGTGTCTGGAATATTTAGACAAACATTTTAGAAAGCCTAACTTCAGTTAATTTTAAAAAAGTAGATTTATGAATCATTTACTCATATTCTTGTACTGCTGCTGTCACATGTACAAAATTGTATGGAAAATAATGCTCAAATACATACAGTACATACATACATACAGTACATACATACATACATACATACAAACATACATAAAAATAAGTTAAGATGAATAAAACTATGATGCCTAAATTTAAATTGGTCAAGATGGCTGAAACAGAACGCTCATAATGGTCACAGGCTCTTGAGAATGTGTTTAAATCAATTAGTTGTATATTTTTCTTGAGTCTCTTGAGTAGAGCCTTTTGTCAGTGTTTGCTGGTGTGTGCATTGTGTCTCCATGGTAAGTACACTGGGAGATGGTGGCACGAGGGCTGTTGTTGTGCTGACGTCGGACCACGGGACTGTTGTTGGTTGAAACACATCAGTGCAGACCTGCGCCTCTATGGAAGACCCAGCTGTCTGTGTTTATCTCACTCCATATTTCTACTTCCCTTCAGAGGCAAACGGGGGCAGCAAAAAAGGGACATTCAATCTATACTAATAATGTTCAAATTGTAAATGGAGACAAATGTTTTTTTTTTCCTTTTGACTAAATAAAAAGTGCTTGTGGTCAAATGGAGAGTTATAATATATGTCTTCCAGTTTAAGCCACTTGTCATGGGTGGGAATGAAGGGGAAAACATCTGCATCAGAGTTTCAAATGGGATCTCCGAGAAAACATTTATTATGAGTCAGTATGTTAGAGGAGCCTCAAGAAATGAATCAAACCGAATACACTTTTCATGTTGTGTGTGGTTTCATTCTGCTTATGTCAAAACAAACAATGAATGAACCTGTGTACGTGTAGAACAAGCGCCTGATAAAATCTGAGCTGTCAACTCCGTCTTCACGCTAGGTTAACTTGTTGGAAGAACGTGGACAGGACGTTTTGAGTTGTTATCAGGGTCAAGGTGCTCGGAATCATGGGAGAAGGTCCTGCACATAACACTATCCAGCCTTCCTTTTTATATTATAGCCACGATAACACATTTTAAAGGACAATATATTGCTACTACGATGAATGATAATACTGCAATCACTTTATGCCACTGACATAAAGCAGAATAATCTCAGTAAACTCACTTTTAAATAGACATCAGTATATAGTATATTATTATTAAAAACCCTGAGCAACAACAAATAAATGGAAGAATGAACCAATAATTAGCATTTATTTATTCTACAACTCAAATCTTATCATATTACACGAAAATGGCTAAAATCTCCTCACTATTGTCAAGAAAATGTATCCACAATAGAACCTGAGCCCCAACATATCTTTCTTCACCTTTCATATTTTGAACAATCAGTTAATATTCTAATTATCGTACCAGGCCTAATTACAGCCTGTTTTTAATTGACAGGTCTTGTTTCAGGGAACTCATGTAAGCGCAGTTACCGTATGAATTCTTCTGCCTAATTCCTCTGGCACATTTCCGAAAACTCTATTAATAGTGTAGAATATCATTGCATAGTATGTATATGTCATTTAATTACATGTCAGACTTTCTAGAAACTCTTTTTAAAAAATATTTGGCTATTTAACATGTTTCCAATACTACTGTGGTAGAGATGAAATCGATCACCACTGTTGTCCCAAGATAATGCAGGTAATAACATGGATGCCCAGTTTGAGGGTAAATGACACATTCAAACAACAGATTGTAGTACATGCCCATTTTAATAAACTGATTACAAAACATCTGAACACAACATACACAAATTCCAGAAATTTTAAGAAAAACACCGAAACAAACATTTGAAACAATGTTAAAATTTCAGTGAATATTCCTGGCTGCACAATGACCAGTCACTGTACACCTTCATTCAAAGGAAAGACAAAAAAGGTAGACTCTGTGCCACAACCAGGTGTGGAAAATAATGAACTGTACAAAATGAGGCCAACATCAAACACATTTGAGCAGTGAGCATGATGTTATGGTCTGCTTTACATACAAAAGACAGTTCAGTCTGTGATAGTGTAGTGCATACTAATATAAATAGCAAATATCCAGTAAATATTAATTATTATCAATATTATAGAAGGTAATAAATATACTTTACAAATAGCTGGGTGCAACCGAATTGTGCAACATTGTGACCACATTCACACACACGCAGGAGAAACGTCAGGTTTCGACATGACAAAAACTCCCTCAATCGCTCACATCACGGTACCTTTAAGGTAGAGACGGACAGATCTGCAACCAGTTGCATAACTGTCCACTTATTCAAAGTGCTGCAATAAAAACTACATGGTACGATTACTACAATTATTACATATCAACCTAACAGTTGTCTTTAAAATGTGCACGCAGTCTACAGTCACTCAGAGTTCAAGATGACTAATGGTGTAAAGCGGCATTCATGAAAAAGGAATGCTTTAAAATCCCCAACCGCAACAGGTGTGTGCGCTAACAAGGGGAAATTACAAGGTAGGAACACATTTTCCGTAATAGGAAAGGCTCAGTATTAAACAAGGTCATTAGTTTGCCTGCACTCAGAACTCAGGGTACAGTTTGGGCTCATACAATTGAGTTTTAAGGAAGAACTGAACACTTAAGAACTTCATGTAAAATTCTTTGGATATTTCTGTTAGTGAATATTATCAATTGCTTACACAAAGTAAAACAGTCTTATTTTGGTAACTGGACACTGTGTCGCACATCTTGCAGCAAAGTTATTTTGATTCAAAAGTGCAAAATTCTGTTTTGTAAGAACAAGCGCTTACTATTGCTGAAAACTGGGGAAGACTGTGAGGTGACAATGTCCTCTTGGTAGAAAAAGTTGCACATTTTACAGCTACATGACATGTTCAATAAATTATGAAAAAGGCACACAATTTTGTAGACAAAAACTACTGGGTTTACAAAGAAACTTTCAACCAGTTGTTCGGTTTGGACACTCAAGGAAAATCCCTTCGCAAAACAATATTTTAAAAAAAGGTACAAATGTCCTGAAGTGCAAGTTTCAAACCGTCCCATTTCATGTATGACATTTATATTGTCCTCTTGACTGTGGAGCCTGTGGCCTCCAGCTCTGCCTCTGCACTCAGCAGCAGTCCCTCAATCAAAAACAGAGGACACACTCATTGAGCCCCTCTAAGCAGCTCCAAACAAACCGCTGAGGGCTTTCCCAGCCTCAGTCGCAGGGACCTGCACACAGTCAGCCCCTCTTTGCCAGGCTGCTTCAAAGAGCCACATTGCAGGATTTCTCCACTGCAATAAAACGAGCAAACCCTTCTTCAATCAAAAGTCTTTGGCTATGTCTCAGCATCTTGACTTTCATCACACGGTTGATCTGGCAGATCATCAACATCTGTGTGTATAGTCCCACTGTTCCTGCGTCCAGCTTGTCCACTTTGGTCCATTACTGTTAGGTCAAATTTGAATTTACTGGGCACGGGCGGCTCTTCCAGCTCTCCCTGTGAGCTTCCTTCTCCATCACCGGTGTAAAAAGGCGGGGAGGGGCTTTGTGGAATCATGCTCTGGTACCAGTTGCGATTGTCCTCCAAAGTGTCCAGTATGTCCTGGGCGTCTGGGTGGACCAGGTCTGCCCACGTCTCCCAAAGCGGGTGGACTATGTAATCGATGAATCCCACCTGTAAAAGGAAGATGTGTCAATGTAAATAAAAACATAGATCTCAAGAGTAGAGCATGACAGTGTTTTTATTTCATGTTGTGCTATGACTAAGAAAATAATTATATGGAACCAAATCTGTTGTACAAATCTGATTATTTCCTTTCAACTGTTTCTTTGAGTGTTCAGTGATTTTCATAAGGACAATTCTGCACTGTAACTTTCCCTTTTATAACCCTCAGTGTGTAAATGAGGCAGGAGATGTTACATACCTGTGTTCTCTCCACAGAGGCAGTGTGCTTGTCACACATGGGGCTGATCTCCATCCCCCTCTCCCTCTCTCTGTCCCCCTGGTGGAAGAACTCGTCCATAATCCTGTCCGTCCACTGCCTGTAGAGGTCCAGAGGTTTGGTGGGGTTGCTGAGGTCCGCACAGTGAACCATATTACGTAAAACCTGAAAAAAAAAAAAATTGAATTATTTAGACTTGATTTTTTTTCACTGTAATCATAATAAAGGTTCTTTAAGATTATTACCTGCATTCTGTCTGTGTAGTTATCAAGCATCAAAACCCCAGAGCTTGTCACTTTCTTAGTTTCAACCATAGTTTTGAGATCAGCCAGCAGACTCATGTGTTTGGACATGTCAGTTGCCAGCACCTAGAAGGCATAAAATAATATAATGAGATCACAGACGAAAGGAGGATTGAAAAGTTAAGCAGGAAACACATAAATATAAATGCATAGTCGCTCACCATGTCTATGACCATCCTCCTCAGTGTCTGCCGCTGCTTCTTTGTGAGGTTTTGGAAGATGTCACAGTTGTCCTCCTGCAGCAGTTTGAAACCCACAGCCAGGTGGTGGTTTTCCAACACTGACTCATCGTTGTACATCAGAGCCAGCTCTGAGTCTGTGGAGGAAAGGTACAAGACCAATATTTAGTCAATATTTAGTTATAGATATTTTAAAGGTTTTAAAGATGTAATTTTTCTGATTGTCTCTATGGATGTGTAATTGATTTCCCTGAATTACAAGTTGCAGATCAGATCTGGGCACAGATGACTGCACCAAGGTATTTGACCATAAAAATATCTGTAATTCAATAAATACAAGTGGAAAATTCCAGACAAAGCAATCACATCCATAGAGACAAAGTTATTAAATAAAATTAAGTTGAATGAAAAGACTTACTTGTGTTGATGAGAAACTGGTTGGACACACCAGGATGATCCACGTCGTGAATAGCTGCAGCAAAAATGGCTGCCAAGATTTCTAGATCTGTGAATACAGCCTGGAAATAAAGAAAATAAAACACTGTTATGACTGGGTAAATGAACTTGCCTCATAAAGTAATGTATCAGGCTTGGGTTTGTTGTCTTTTCCTTTTCTATGTGTCATCCATTGTTAAGATGTAATTTCAAATTCAATTGATGACGGCAGCATTAATTGTCTTAGATAAACAAAAAGGTTACGGTAAAGGTGCAGCCTTCAAACCACAAATTACTGTGTGATGTAATTTAACTCTATGTTTTACTTGGACTTACATCATGAATCAATCATGGGCATCAATAATTACAAAGAGTTGGTACAGAGAGTCCATCGGGCACTTACATCGAGGGCAGGGGTGGACAGGAGCACGTGTGTGGACTGGGCCACATCAGCGGCGTGGAGGCTGTTGTGGTAAGCTACATCTGAGTGATAATGGCTCTCCAGGGTCAGCATGAACGTCAGAAAGGTGTCCGTTGGAATCTTGAATGTTCGCATCAAGTCTCGTTCCTGCGCACAACACAGAAGAGTTTAAAAACATAGAAAAAACAAGAAGATTTGCTGTTTAAACATATGTGGATTTTTACTTTGCTGTATACTTCAGTGTTACTTTGCCTAAGGGTGCGTTCACTGTTTTGGTTTGATTCTGGTTTAAGTCCAATTTTATGTGGTGCAAGTGGGAACACACCATTAACGCACTGTAATTATTTGCGCCTAAATCTTTGAACTTTTCAACTTAAACTGAAAATAAAGCATGTTCTTATATAAAGCTTATTAAATGTCATGTTGCAAAAGTGTATTTGAGACTAACCTGGAAAATGGTGTACATGATGCACGTCAGCGGCCTGTTGTGGGAATGCTCTGCCACCTTAAAGATGTTGAGACCCCACTTATTAATGTCTTCCAGATCCTGTAACACAAGGAAAAACAGGCCTCCGTAAGCTCCATGTCTTCCCATGACACAACTGTGGAGCGCTTTAGGGGTTGTTTAATACGTACCTTTGACAAGAGCTCTTCCTGATCTGTCTTCACCCCAAAGCGTTGCACCGCGCTCCCGGAAATATTTGGCGAATGGCTGAGTTTTCGAACCCCGCTGATCTGATTCATCATCCCGCTCTGCTGCTGCGGCTGCTGCTGGTGGTGGTGATGGGGGCCCTGACGTCTTTTCCTTTCCTTTCCCTTTGACTTTCCCGCACAGGGAAGCTCCAAATCAATCTTCTTGTCTGAATGGAATAAATCAAAATATGTGTAAATTTAGAGAAAAAAAACGCATATGGCCTGATGACTTGAGGGAAGCGCGCTGACTGTCACTGAACACTAAACACTAAACAGCATTAACACAGTGACATGACTGACCTCTTGCACTTAGGTGTCAAAACACTGGAAATGTACAAGCACTTGTTTTTTAATAATTGTGCAGACATTTTGACATGATCCATTAACAACAGTTCCAAAACAAAAGCTTGTCAAAAAGGTCACATTGTGCATTTTACGTGTTTGGTTGTGCGGTAACGAGCAGTGTGGCTTTCAAGGAAATGTAGCCACAACAATACACAGAAGAGTGGAAAGCTGGTTTGAGTTTTGCTGAAATGTTTAGCGCAGGCACTTTTGGATGTGGGTTTGTGTAGAGCATGTGATTCTGTTTTTTTGGCTCTAGCTCTGACTCCTTCACATTGGGGATGTAAATGACGCGAGAGATAAGTGACTCTGCATCACTCATAACAGGAAACCAAACTATTTAGGTTTCAACTTCCTTTTAAATGCTACAATCTGAGCACTTTTCCCATTCAAAAGATATCATATTTAGCTTTAAATTGTTAATTCCTATGGCAGCCCTGTTTTTTCATTATTCAAAAACTCTTGGAGAACCTCAACAAAGTCAAATGATTCTGGGCACAGGTGTGGGGTGCGTCAATGTCAAAAAACAGATGGCAAAATGAGCATATTTATTTACAAGCTTTTGAGTTTTCTCCCTTGCAAACTTGCGTCAAAACATTTCATTTTGTCTTTGTTTGGGATAAGGATTTTCCAGTGTAAAAAAGACAAACAAAAAACAAACAAAAACATTGCTTCGTGCTATATTTTGTCTAAATAATACATACAGATTGCAAGCTCCCTCAAAAACAGACTGGCCCTAATCTCTCCAGAGAAAAGACTTCCCCAGCTGAGCCCCCTCCCACCTCATGCCTCTGCAGTCTGCACATGGGGATACTCCATCTCTGTTATAGACCAGATTAGACTGGTTTAAGTGCACTGCTGTAGCCTCTCTCTGCTGCCTCTCATATGTATGGATAACCTCAATAACATCTGCTGTGTACTGACATGGGCAAAGAGTCAATTTACACACAGGAGGCTGAAGTGTATTTTGAGGTGTGGTTAAACTTACCGAGAAAGGTATTGGAGATGTACTCTGACACTTGGTTGCCAGATCGGCTCATTTCGGACAGGTGGTTTAGTTCTCGGTTTAGCATCCTCTTGAACTAAGATCAAACACAAAAAAACATGGCAAAGTTTACAAAATGTACACTTAAGTACTCAGTTTTACAAGAATATTATGTATAATGGTGTGCTTTTTTCTGACACAAATAGAGACAAACCAGCAGCGTACTGGCATCCCAGACAACCCACAGAATGATATCATGAGCCATACAGGGAACATCTAGGACCCTGCCAAAATAACTACACCACATGGACACACCTTGATGTATCCCCAGGACACAGAGAAAAGGTAGTTGGCTTCAGGCATGATGCTGAGCTGTCCTGGCCCCTGGTGCTCTCCAGCAGAAGCCCTGTACGCTCCTCTCTGAGAGAATCTCCAAGGCACAGCTCAGCCCTGCAGGCCAACCAGTATCCTATGCAGTCCTATGTCCCCGAAAAACAAATGTGCCTCCTCATCTCAGCGCCGCTGTCCTCCAGGACCCATGGAATCCCCCGTGATGCAGTCTCCTTAATGCTTCTTTGTTCGTCACTGTCCTGTCCAGTCACGCTCTCCAAATCTCTCTGTCCACTATATTCCACAGTCCATCCTGCATTCCGTCACTTCCAGAGGGGAAATCCAGCCGTCCGGACTCCAGACTGGTAATGGCTGTGAGACAGAGGAGGATAGGAGGAAGGAGGAGGGGGCACTGTGCAGTCCCCTGTGGCAGACAGCCCTCCCCTCTTTGTGAGCACTGAACCATGTACAAAAGACTGCTGCAGAAATCAGGAATCCTCAACATCAGCTTCAAATACTCATACTTCATTTTGAGCTGGTGTTTTGTGGCCAGTCAAATGCCTCTTCCCACCTCATCTTCTTACTAATGCAGATCACTGTGCAGTTTCACATGTTTAAGACAAGATCACATTCAGCAAATGTACCGTCCACAATACTTATCAATCCAATGTGATGTGGCATCCACAGTATTGTCGTTTCTGTGTATATTCATTTTATACTGTGTTGTGAGACAAACGAGCATTGTTTGGAAATGCAGACCACCAGCGACCCACCAATAGCAGAACACCCTGAACGCCATGGCAACAGCGTCACGTGGCCCCTCTGTATTTCTCACGGTGATTCCCACTTTAAACACACATCTCATTGCACATTGACTCAGCCATGAGCAATCACACAAGATACACTGTACAACTAAACTCATCTATAAAAACAACTCAAGGGAGTTAATACACAAAGGCACTCTTTAAAATGGCAAGAACTGGAATCCCTTTTAGTCAAATAGCAAGGTTTATGTTTCATCCTTTTCTCTCCAGACTCAACTGTCTAATAACTCTTAACAGACGTCTATGATCTACTTAACAGTGAAACTTGAACGGAGTGTTCAAAGAGTTGGCGTGGGTCAGAGGCAGTCCATAAAAATCAAAGAGTTCTAGTGAGGACAAACGCTGGGCGCAGATGAGACAGCTCCAGTCTCACACAAATGGTAATTGATTCCTTAAAGCAGCACAGTAGTGGGGCGCAGGTACCTACAGGAAGTGTCTGTCCCCAGAGTCAAAATGAGCAACCCAAAGGATATTTCCCAACATATGGTGCAACACATACATCCTTAAGTATTACTTCACCCGAGGACAAGATGTGCTTTGAGTAAACTTCACAACTGTACATGTCAAAAAGTATTGCACAAATGCATTGCCAAATTTGAATATTCAAAAGCTCATCATTTACATGTTTTACCACATGAAAAATACATTAAAAATGAGCTGTCATCATACCTTAAACAAAGACCAAACATGAGCACCAACATTTAAAACAAATGTTACTTTATTCTGAATTTAAAGTAGCTATAAGTTAAGATAAGGGATAAAACCTTGTATTAGGTTATATATAAGTTTAGGTCATTCTATTGAACCTATAGAATATAAGCCATTCATACGAATCATTCTGAGTCAGTTCTGGATACAACTATATACAAAACATCTTAACTGCACTCACCTTTATCCAACATGTATGTAGGGCAAAGTTTCCCTTTTCAGAGCAACATAGTCCCATTGTCACTTAAGAGCAGCTGAACGCACCAAAAAAGAAACTCAGAAAACTAGAATAAAGTGGCTGAGATGTTTCTTCTCAGTATTTTCACTGATGTGGCGGCTTGCAGGAAATATATCACGATAAGACTGACTCCTAGAACTGGCCTACACAGACTAACAAGCAAACTAGAGACTCCTCCTCCTCTCACAGGCCTCTACTTGTACCACCTACTTCCTTTTTACTTCTCCTTTTTCCTCATAATAGCTGAGGTCATTTACTGGTAGTCACAGTGCTACAGTCAGGCCTCAGGCAATAGGCTTGTCACACATTAGTGATTGTCATCTGAAAAAAGTCCCACAATCCTGTCTGACAGGGGAAGTCTCAAATGACCTAGGTCTTTCTTTAGTAAGTTGGTAGTTACTTTACACAGGTAACTTTGATTTGTCAATTACTAATTTCGTCATGCAGCTGTTAAAAGTGTATTTTGCAAGTGACGTAATCATTAGTTAGTTTTAATTAGGTAGTTTAAAATGTTGTATATTGTATTTCTGCATTTCATTTACTTGGGTTTACATATACATTCAACATATACATTCAGTTTGAAAAAGCAAAAGTTGCAATATTTGATTATTTGATTTTGCTTTTATAAACACATATACGTTTAAATGTAATAGCTATCATTTCAAGGTAACATTTTCCCTTCATTATACACCTCTCTATTGCTCCTGCTACGCGGCAAAAGCCCTGAATGAGGAAATGCTGTCCCTGTTCTAATATATTTGTTATGTCAACATACTTTGAATCTTTCCTGGACTTTCAGACTTTTGCAACCTTAGAGACATTTCCTGGAAGCCACTGAAAAGGGACAAGGTGCAAAGAATGTTTCATTTAGCTCTATCCTTACTTTTAATTCAAACATCACCACTCTATAATTTCATATCCATGGCTTATTCAACAGTTCAGACCCACCACTCCATCTGCTACAATAATTTTGTCATATTATTTTCCCCCCTCTCTGAAGACGGCGGCGCTTCAAAGCCAGACTGACCACACGTGCGTTAAAGTTTCCTACTCGCCCGCTCTCGGCCAGGGGCTCACTCGCACGCTAACCCACAAAGAGCTAAACTGCGCTAACTGGATTCAGATGGCGGTGTTTGTGCAAGGCCGTCACCAGGGTAAAGGGTGGAAGTGCGGCCGGGTAATCATAGTGCAGAGAAGGGGAGCAGTGCATATACAGCCCAGGTCGGAGCGCACAGGGAGGCAAAGAGCAGAGTGTGTGGTCCCACTGGGCCTGGAGCACACCTGTGCCCTTGGGGAGAGACAAGAGGACGTAATCAGGGTTTCATAAAGGTTTTGGTTACAGCATTTGTGGTTTGGACAGAACATGTAGTTTGACTTGCATGTCATATGATAAAGCTCATAATGCAACACTGAAATTTTCTGAAAGACGCAACTGAATTATTTTAAATGTAAATACTTCTTTTCTGTGCTTTAAATGCTGAGCAATATCTAGGTAAGTATTAATAACAAAGTAAAAATATTTAATGAAACCAATTTTAGATGGTAATTCTAATTAACTGGCTGCCAAAAATATAACACATGTTTGTGTAATTAATAAAATATTTTTTAAGTTTTAAATGTCATTAAAACAATTTTCCTGGTTCAAGGTCACTTTTTTCAACAATAAGACATAAATTATGTGGTTGAATACAGCTCCTTAGGGTCATAATAATGGGCTATATTTCAACAATGAACTGTGCCTCTATAACTAACAGCCGCTCGGGGCCTTGCTCATTGTCTCGCTAGTCCCGATGACGTTGGTGTCAGTAAAGTCTGACTCTGAAAAGTCTGACTCTGTAAAATCTGACTCTGTAAAGTCTGAGTGTGTCTGGTTGGGTCGTGCTGGTCCTATTGTGGTCCTCAGACGGGGCGCTGGGGCCACAGGAAGTGAAACTGCAGGAAACGTGTGTCATGGTCACAGTCTGCCTCTGCTGATCCACTGTGGACAATAACCACGGAAACGGATACCACCTCCCTGCTGTTTACAATGCCATGCTGCAAAACTGCCACCTTAGTCAACAGTAGCCCAAAAGTGCATAAATACTATTTTAATAAGAAGTACATGCAGCGGCAACTTGCAAAACGTGTCTAATATTAACAGTCTTTTTGATTTGTAAAAATGCAGTGTATCATAAAATAATCCATGCATTACAGTAGATCAGGCTGGAGGATATTACATAAATACTTTCACTTGTTACAGTTCTTCTATGGAAATGATACAAATCTAGAAAAGCAAGAGGAAGTCAAATGGCTTTATCAAATGAGCCCGTGTGTAAACAAAAACCCAACCACAAAAAGGCTATTACTTTGCAAGTGCGTCAATGTGGCAAAAGGTAATTTACATTTTGCATACACTACAAGAGAGAGAGCCTCAGGGCAACAAAGAGCAACTGTGGAGTCGTGAATCAGCAACTTCAGTCCTCATGTTATCATGCCATTCAGAGCATATTACAGGGACGTAAGGGCTGTTTTCTCCTAACAAACAAAAATGAAGTTGAAAACAATCAAAACTGAGATAGCCATTCATCAGCCCAGTGGTCTATGATCCCAGTATTGGTTTCACTTTGTTCCTGGGAGGTCTTGTGGCAATCATTATGTCAGTGATGAAACAGCAGGCATTGACAAAGGACCATGTTTGAAATTACTAAGGTAAAAATTAAAACTGCTGCACTTCATAGCCTTAACATCAACTTGCATGCACTGTTTCTGAATGAGGCCCTGGTCTTATCATGGAAAGTTTAGACCTAGAATCAAAAATGCTCTAATGCTTTTCAATTAACCCTCTACATTAAAAAAAAACAAAAAAAAATACTCTAATCTAATAAACGTAATCATTAGTTGTTTAACTGAATGATAGAAGTATTTGATGTATTTGATTCACACCTGCACATATGACTACACAGCACATACAGAATATTATATTGGCTTTGTCTTACCTTGTTTGAGGCCATATCGCTGACAGATCTGTACGTCTGAATAGTCTCCAGCTGGTCCAGACACCAGTCCAGCTCCTCCATGGTTTCCATCGCCAACTTCTGGTAGGACTCATCTGCCAACAGACACACGGACATGTACTCAGGTCCGAGAGGGTCCATGCCCGCGCTCGGACCCCTGGGCAACATGCACGTAGCAGCCAGCTTCACCGGGAACACTTGGAGGCACAGAGGCTGGGTGACCGTGACATCCAGAAGACACAAAGGCTGGAAGGATTGAGAATACAGTCCCTTCAAGCAATCACCCCGCTCTAAAATTGGGGAAGTCGCACCAGTAGTCCCAGACAGGCTAGAGTTACTGTTTGCCCACTCCCACATAGAAGTCTGCTTCACTGGACCCCTTCGTTAGCCTCTGGACCATGTGCGCGCTCTAACCTCCTCCTCCTTGGCGCGCTCCCTCCTCCCAGTTACAGCCGCTAAACATTTGCCCTCAAAGATCTCTGTGGTGAATATGTGACGTCCAAAACAGCGGTCTACTGCCTTCTGCTGTTACTGTGTCAGACCAACTCCCTCCAACCTCTAACAAGTGCACAGGACCACTATAGAAGTTTGACAGCACATATGCATGAAAATACAGCACAAAAACATAACTAAACTGCACAAATTGCAGAAAGTGTTTTTATAAAGATTAAAAAAAAACTGTGTTAAATTACTATGTCAGCTACTACTGTTTCTGTTACAGCAAAAAGCAAGTCTCAATTCTCAGCTCAATTGTGGGTCTAATAAGCAAATGTATTCGTTTCTGAAGTAAACCTTAATTTCTTCTGCTCAAAATTAGGTTCAAGTAAAATAATGCATTTGAACACATTTCAGTATATTGTTTTGCATTTTATTTTAAAGTGTTATGTATAAATAATATCCATGTTTTGGGTTTTTTTTTCCATGGGATTTTTTTCAATCTAAAAGGCAAACTAGAGCTGCGTCACTAATGATCAGGCAATTTAGTTGATTTTTCAAATATCAAACAACATATTTTGTTTACGCAGGCTACACAAGAGACAAACTTTGGCTTAGTGAATTGGGAAAGGCCAGGGCAGGCTTGTGCTGTGTGCCAAAGAAACTAACATACTTCCTCTTTGGCTCCAAACTCATTCAAAACACGGAGTGGAGTTTTATTACAGGTGGAGTGACTGGAGTTCTAATGTAGCTGTCACGCCATCCTTTTTCCCCGTCACTACAGCCATGACTCACATGTTGCAACGTTTAAAATGAAATGCCCCAAATTGAGAAAACAAATTAAAAGGAAAACTAATATAGGGGAGAATTTGGCCCAGGGGAGACTAGTGCTGTGTCTATGTGGATCGCTCCACCTTCCTTTATCTATGGAAAAGCCTGATCTCTCCCACATACTGTTTCACACATGGAAGACATTTAGCCCATATGCTTAGCACAACAGAGGAGCCAGCGTGCTGCTCCCCAATTTACGTCAATATAGTGGATCAAAGTACTTCAAAGGAAAGAGTTGGCGTACAGACTCTGTTGAACAAAGTCGCTCTTTAAGGAAACTAGTGAACCTTAAATGTATTGAAAAAATCAAGATGCAATCAGGGACTGTGGATCCTGACCTTCAAATAAAATGTTGTCATAAGACTTCTTAGTGGTAATTTAATTTAGCCCTTTTCACAGGTATGTCCAAATATATTGAATTGCATGTTTAAAAGATGCACTCTGAAACATTTCTAGTGGTGAGTCATCATTAGGGAGGCAAGCAGGTTACAACACCACGCTACATTACAAATCAGATCTGTGGAGAGTCCCCTATTCACAGAAGGAATTATTGTATTTTTTAGCAATAGAAACATGCAAAAAGAATAAATTCTAGATGGATATGTTTAATATCATACCATGGAACATTCCAGGGAAAGCAATACGATCTATGGACACAAGCAGCTGCACCAGAAAAGTAGTGCAGTGCACCTTTAAAACTCCAAGAACCATCTGGAAATATTGCTGGTTATTACTACAATGTTAGAAATGGCAAAATAAATGAAGGTTCGACTTAAGACATGCCATGTGCATTCATTAGTTGACTAGAAGGAAGCAGGAGTCTAGAGCTGCCAAAACTATTAACTCTACCACTCTATGATCTGACCCTGTATGACAAGCTCAATGGAGTTTAACGAAATACCAACTATGTCTATAGAATAGTACAGTGCGTTTGCATGAAACACCCATAAGATCTTAAAACCACTATTTCTAGCACCTGTTCTCCGTATAAATCTTTATTATCCTAATAAAATAATAAGAAATAAAAAGAAAACTTTGATGGAATAACATGACTAAATCAATAAGGCTGTAAAGCCCTGTCGCTGTAACTGTAACTTCTAACTAATCTGTAACTTGAATATAGTTTAGACTATACTTTGCATAGTTTGCAACATGAGCCATATCTTTCTTGCATCCACAATTACTGGTGACTGGCTTCCAAAACCAAATCCTGACTCCATGTAATCAGATGACTTGCTGTAGTTACAAATAGTTGAAAGAGCATATAGCACACCTCAGGGCAGTGTGCTTGGCTCATAAGGACACGTGACATTCAAACATTGCCAAGTACATAGGACCACATCCTGCCCTGCTCTTTGGTTCAGTTTGAGACATTTTCAAAAGGGAAATAGGGAACATTAGAGCCTGTTTGGACATGGCAGCGGACTCAAATACCCAGTCCAGAACTTGATGAAAAGACATGGAGAATTAGACCATGGTACATACTTTTCCTTGGACCAGGAAATCTTTGCCAAAGCAATTTCAAGCAGGAAAAATTTTGAAACAACGGCCATTCCTTGTGTCAGATAAACGTATGCACTTTCACTTTAACGTGTATGAGTGGATCACTGACTTGTTGATTTGGGGCTTTTCCATCTGCTGCCGTCATTGTAAATGACCTGTCTCCGAGTGCGTGATGATTTCCTTCTAAACTAAAGCAACCCCTTGTAACTTTTGGTCTCTAGGGCCCTCTCAATATTATGGTATTATTCCCTTGGTGTTTGGGTGTGTGTTGGACAAAAAAATTATAGCTGCATAATAAACCACTTAAATGCAGCAAATACTTTTTACCCTTATTGGAAAGCTTACCTCCGTTCTTGTTATTGTGCCTCAACTATTTTTGTTTTCTTTCTAAATATAATGACTCAATATGCAGCTTTTACATTTCTC
>KN520690.1:2918-14358 GCA_000787155.1 Scartelaos histophorus | reverse complement strand
GTATAATAAAATCATAACTCTTCAATGCTTTCAGTAATCCATGTCCTTAGTCTGCTTGTTTTTATCAAACTGTTTGCAGGATTTCTTGTGCACCATCTTTAGAAGAGGCTTTATTCTGGGACGACAGCCATGCAGACCAATTTGATGCAGTGTGCGGTGTATGGTCTGAGCACTGACAGACTGACCCCCCCACCCCTTCAACCTCATGATGCTGAACGTGTGCACAGAACTTCTTTGATTGACCGTGGTGAGGCCTGTTCTGAGTTGAACCTATCCTGTGAAATTGCTGTATGGTCTTGGCCACCATGTTGCAGCTCAGTTTTGAGGGTGTTGTCAATCTTCTTATAGCCTAGTCCATCTTTGTAAAGCAACAAAAAAAAAATTTCAGGTCCTCAGAGAGTTCTTTTCCATGAGGTGTGTTGAACTTCTAGTGAGCAGTATGAGAGTGTGAGAGCGAGAGCACCAAATTTTACTCACCAGCTCCACTTACACAACTGAGACTTTATAACAATAACAAGTCACATGATCACAGGGAGGGAAATTTGTTAAATGGACCCATTTTGGATATTTTCACTTAGGGCTGTACTCACTTTTGTTGCCAGCAGTTTAGACAATAATGGCTGTGTTATTTTGAGGGGACAGTTAATTGATGCTGTTTTGCAAGCTGTACACAGTGTACTTTACATTGTATCAAAGTGTCATTTCTTCAGTGTTGTTCAATGAAAAGATCTAATTAAATGTTTGCAAAAATGTGAGGGGTGTGCTCAGTTTTGTGAGATATTGTAACTGCTCCAGGATTTTGCAGGATTTGTGGAATGTTATGAAATACAACTAATATCTTCACTATGAAAGTGTTTTCATGTTTATTTAATGATAATTACGTGGTTGCTAGTATGTTTGATCATTTTGAATCTAAATGCTACAGTTTTCTACCAAGCTCTGATGTGACTCATGTCTGTTGAGCTGTGGTCAGTTGACAAACAGTCCTGGTTTTTCATAGTTTGTAATGTTTGGAGGCTAACACTAACCCTCCCATTAAAAATACACTGATGCTAACATATGGAACAGTACCAGTCTTTATCCCTATGTCTATATTCCCTGAGAAACAGCAGACTTATGCATTCACATCCACCACACACAGAGTTGTTCATGTGTTTTAATGAAGCATACAAAATACTGACACATGATCCTTGTCTAAAAGCCACAGACAGTATGCAGGCCCTCTGAGGGAGCAGACTCCATCCATTTGATCAGGCCTTCGCGTTCAGCAGAGTGGTACAGATGATAACACAGTTTAATTTAAGATGCACTGTTGTCAATAAATACTTTGACTTTAGACTGTTTATTATTTTTGACAAAAGGAAATATAAAAGCAACTTAAAATATAGAAAATATAATCTAAATTTGTTCTTCCAAAATCAGCAATACCACTAACCTGCAACAGAAATAATGAAAGACATATTAGACTCCTCTTTAGTGTGAGACAGATCACTTCACATTGGTTGCAGTACTTTAGCTCCAGTAGCGCTCAGAGCAGGGCACACTTGTGGCCCCTGGGACGGGCTGGTGGTGGGCACAGCACTGCACGAATGGCCTCGTCAAACACTGTCTTCAGACCACGCTGGGTCAGAGCCGAACACTCCAGGTACTTCACTGCATCTGCAGCAGTCACACAAACAAACATACAAACAAACACACAAAGAAACAGGAAATTTAGTGCATGCAGATCGATAAGAGATCTGTAAAAGCTCAGACAAGGCAGTTGTCCTTGGACTGGACAGGTGCAGAGGAGGGACAATGTACTCAGTGGACATTGCAGCACACTGTAGACTGGACTCACCAATCTCCTTGGCCAGAGCCAGGCCCTGGGGGTAGGTGATAGGGGCCAGTTTCTTCTCCTTGAGCTTCTCAATGGTCTCTTTCTCATCCCTTAAATCCAGCTTGGTGCCCACCAGGATGATGGGCGTGGAGGGACAGTGGTGCCGCACCTCCGGGTACCACTAACAGCAACAACAGAGTTATGTCACACTCTGTTGTGGAGACATGTGTTCAGGTCTGTGGACATGTCTGTTGAGGAGCATACCTTGGCTCTGACGTTCTCGTAGGAGGCGGGGCTCACTAGGGAGAAGCAGATGAGGAACACATCCTGTGGAACACAGATGGGTCAGTCACAGAGATGCTGCAGGAAGTGTGAAGTTACAATTTGTGGGCAGGACAGAGGGAGTGTATAGGAAAGGAGGCGGAGCCTGTGGGTGTGGTTACCGTCTGTGGGTAGGACAGGGGGCGGAGCCTGTCATAGTCCTCCTGTCCTGCTGTATCCCAAAGACCCAGGTTCACAGGTTTACTGTCCACCATCACATTGGCAGAGTAGTTATCGAACCTGAGCAAGATCACAGTTACACATCAGTCTCTTCACATAATTAAAATAAATGCACCGTGTGTACATTTACAGTTGCTCCAACATGAGAAAAATGCTGGCAGCTGTGTTTTGTTTTAGTCATGCATGTTTAGAGGAACTTTATAGAGGCTATTTGTCAACAACATATAAACCAAACAATGCTTTAGTTATAAGTATGATCATGACGTGATCATAATGTTGCTCTATTTATCTTTAAATGTTCAGATGATAAACCAAGTCAGGACCCAATTCTTTGATAAATAAAGATCATGTCAGCAGAAAATAGGGTCTTCCGTCCCTCCTCTGTCAGTCTGCCTCAGGACAGCTGTGGCTACAAAAGTACCTTATCATCATCAAATGGGGAATGAATGAATAATGACCACAGTGAATATATTTGAGAGGCTTAGTGTAGGTTTGATGTGATGGAGAATGCAGAGAAGAGGGTCAGAGAAGCAGAAGAGCGGAGGTGAGGGTCAGAGGATCAGAAAATGTAGAGGAGACAGTCAGAAGATGAAACGGAAAGGAGCAGAGGATGCAGAGGAGAGGGGCTGAGGAGGAGATAATGTAGAATGGAGGTTCAGAGGAGCAAAGGAGAGGGTCAGAGGAGCAGAGTGACTCACACGGTGGGGATGTACTCTCCGGGGAAAGCGTTGGTGGTGTAGCTGATGAGGAGGCAGGTCTTACCCACAGCTCTGGAACGCAAAAGGACCACATCAGCATCAATCTCTGTATGTCTTATCTGTTTTTTAAAATAAATAGGATCATTCATATAAAATCACTTGATTTAGTCCTGTCTCTGAGTAAGTCTGAGCCGTGTTACGCAAATAACTCCAGCTTTATATAAACAAAGGTCTGAGCCATATGAGCTTGCACAGGAAGTGACATCACTGACAACCATTTAACCGCAGCTTCAGAGTAATAGGGAAGTATATGTAGCTGCCTTCTGTTCTGTTCTTTTGTTACATCCTGTGGTTATTTTAAAGAGCAAGGCAGGATTTTGTTTGGAATGTTCCACAGTTTCTCATTAAACTCATTTATCTCCATGGAGATGCAGGTGATGCTACCAGTGTATTTTTATCATGTGTGTTTTAAGTGTTTTAATTAATTAATTAATTTATTTATTTATTTATTTATTAATTTATTTATATTGAATATTGAATATTCCAGGCCAAAGCAATACAATCTCAATAGAGAGATATATAGACAGAAATATTTACTTAAACATTGTTGTGGAAAAAAATATATCTTGATGATAAATAATTAATCCATTTGCAAAGCGAGATTTTGACATGATAAATAATTAATCCATTTGCAAAGCGAGATTTTGACATACAGACAAAGGTTTATTCTTGTTACAGCAGATATGGAGTCCAACAGGGCCTAGGCCTGTCCCTGTCTGTCCAACAGCCTCTCCTGAGTCTCCTCTCTGTCTCCCCTTCTCTCCATCTCCCCAGAGCGTCTGAGCTCTGAGGATTTATACAGAAATACAAGTTACACACTTATCAAAGCAGAGTGAACTTACAGTCCATTTGAGGACAGCTAAAACAACACAGAGTTTCTTGTGGGTTGGGGCCTTTACACATGTTACACATGACTGCTCTGGTCTCAGATAGAAATTACATTCCTTTATATAAAGACAGATTGAGAGAAATCTTTATACAATATCAACTTTCACAACATGATTCTTAGTGGTGTGATCTCTTGCCCTGAGCTGTTTCAGACTTTGGAATGGAGAGGTTTCAAAAAGGCCCTTTTTAATGACATTGGATATGATGGCCAAGTTATGTATGTTATCATTTGGTGTTTTGGTCTCACATGAGTTGTTGTTGCTGTTGCCAGTTTCACTGCTGAAATTCAGGTGGTTTAAACAACCTTAGAAAAATAAAAACTGTAAGAGCGTAGTCTACATACAATCCAATGACACTTAAATAATCTTGCATGAAAATGTAATGTACTTCTGTTGAAGCACTTTTCTGGACTGTGATATCTATTGTTTTTCCCGGTATCTGCTGTAACCACTCCTCCAGTTTGGGGGTTACAGCCCTGAGTGTTCCGACCACCACGGGCACCACTGATGCCTTCACTTTCCAGGCCTTCTCCAGCTCTTCCTTGAGCCCCTGGTATTTCTCTAGTTTCTCATGCTTCTTTTTCTTGATATTGCCATTTCTTGGTATTGCACCACCACGGCCTTGTTATGTTGCTTATCCATCAGCACTATGTCTGGTTGGTTCGCCATCACCATTCTGTCTGTATCTGGAAGTTCCACAGGATCTTGGCTCGGTCATTCTCCACAACCTTTGGAGGTGTTTCCCACCTTGGCCTTGGGGTCTCCAGTTTCTGTACACTATGCTTGAAACTTGGTTATGTCGCTCCATGTAAGTTTTTCCTGAAGCATCTTGCACCCTGCAGTTCTGTGCTGGACTGTCTCAGGGGCCTCTTTGCATGTTATGTATACACATACATATAACCTGTCTAGACAGAGAGCAGCAGGAAATACAGAGTCAGATAGAAACTAAACCTGTTTATACAATCAAACTGCATCAAGCTGAACCATTCTGAATTGTAAACATGTGAGGGGAAACAACTGTAACATGGTTAGATCTATGAAAAGTCAATTTTGTGGAATAGATCTGTTTTAAAATGAGTTAGAAGAAGATGTAAAACACAAAAACATATGCAAAGATGCGTTAGAGGTGACCTTTAGTCACCTTCACAGTGGGAAGGTGAACTTTAACCCATGATGTAAGACTTTGTTGCATAAAATTAATTTTGTTGCACAAAATTGACATTAGAGTGTCAAAGGGATGGTGATAGTACCTGCACTAAATATTTATCACAGTTTTACATCAATAAATCAAGTGTCAGTTTGTGGAAAAAGTTGAGAAAAAGTATAGGAATTAGTGCTAAGTTCTAAAAGCCTCTGTCTAATCTACATTGAAAATGCTATCCTAAATACAGAGGCATTTTTGTGAGACTTGAAACATTCATTTAATAAAATAGAGGTGTTTTTTTTTTTTTTTTTTCTTTTTTTTTCTAATTAAAATTATTGTGCAATTTAGATTTAGAGTTTTTGGGCATTGTTTACATTATGGTTGCTCGGTAACCGTTATGGAATGACCTCTGCATGTGTCATATCTGCTGCACATAGAAATCAGAGAAGCCAAAAAACTAAAGAAAAGAAACAGAAAACTATTGTTTGTTGGAAGAAATGAGTCTTTTGATGACCATAACTGTTTGTTGATAACTGTTAAGTATAGCGCACTATACTAAGTATAGTATAGTGTTATCTTCATCTTATGTTTTAACATAGACAAATCCAAAACTAACTCTATTGTATAACAGACACACACAGTGAATGTTGATAGAAAATCTGAAATATGTGGAAAAATTAAACACAGTTTTTGGTAGACCTCCACATGGCAGTCGTTCCATCACCAGGCGCTCTGTAGGCTCTAAAGGAACAGTGGGGCTGCTTCTGTGATTTCTATGTCTGCTGCCAGGAAGTAAAATGATAAACTTCAGAAAACACTTTGCATTTTAAAAGTGCAGTACAAGAGCATACAGAGTCTGGGTTTGGAGTGGCCCCAGGCTCCACAGAAGCCTCCAGTGACTCACGGCTCTTTCACCACACAGGTCTGAGCCAGCAGCAGGGAGGGGCTCAGGGACTGCAGGCTGACAGAAGGTGGGAGGCCCTTGCTCACATTTCCTCAGTTACATTTAACTGAATGACACTTTACAGAAATTATATTTTTTCACAATACTTTTCTCATCACATACTTGAGTAATGTTTTTAGTGGAGTAACATTACTACTTAAGTAAAAGCTTTGATTATTATAGTAAGTATACAAAAAGTTATAAGTGACAAAAAACTTTATGTGGGCAATATAGAATGATTTGAACATTTGTGTTTCTGGCAGTGCACCTTCAGATAGGATTTAGTTTGACTAATTTTTGTGTGAAAATGTCACATTTTGTGCATTCACTTCAAACTACAAATCAGATGTTAAATCCTGACAGTCACTCTGTAAGTTACTATTACTTGAGAATAACTTTTCCCAAATATTGTTTATTCTTATTTACCTGTAATTTCACCATTACTTTGTGCATTTACTTGAATAGTATTATTTTGAAATAACTTACTCTTGAGTACAGTTTTTAGCTACTCTACCACCTCTGTTCCTTTTAACAGCCACGCCTTATATTATAACGGTATCCCTTAATAAAGTGAGGCACTAAGATGTTGTTGCGCCCTCTGCTGTCAGCAAATAGAATTGACATTTAGAAAGTTAATTATTGAAGTTCTGAAGTCGTAATGCTATGGTGATACAACCACTGTGAACACTGTTTGAACACAGTATGGGCTTCAAAACAGTGTGCGAGAAGTATGGAATTTTAACTACAACGCAACTAAACAGGGAAAATGGAAACAGAGATTTTAGCAATTCTGAATGAATGGATTAATAAAACAAGCCCCAATGAAGCAGGAGGGAGCTACAAAAGGGTTAAAAGGTGAAAAACAAATCAATTTTACATATGTGTTAACGCCATATGTCTTTTAGAATTCCTCAAAACGTTGCATGTTGCAAATGTGGTAATTTTTAAGAGGTCCCACATTAATGATGGCACTGTCAGATCCAAACAGCATTGCCTCACTCTTTGCTTCATTTAATTTGAAAAGTTTTGGGCCAACTAAGCCTTGATATCGGATAGACAGTCGAGTAGAGGTGCCAGGGTGGTACTCTACCTCTTCGGGCCACCCTGGTAAGAGAGGCTATGTGTATATTTCATTTATTTTTACTTCATGCCTGGACTAAACTGGCTTTGGTTTTTTTGAGGTGTTTTAAAACACCATATACACTGTTCAGTACAAGATTATGTGTCTAAGTTATTGAAGGAGAAATCAATAAATAGAATTTTGCAGGAAGTCACTTTACAGAACTTGTGGCTTTATGTTCCATGTGAACAGACTCATGCCTATAGAGATATTATAGGCCCTGTACCCAATTTTTCCATGTATTTGAGCAAAATGGGTCTTTCCCAAGTAATAAGATATTGTAAAAGCAGCTTGCGGGGTCAGAATAAGTCAGCTGGGTGCTATCTGCATCTGATTATAATTTATTGCCCGAGAATCAGGAAGTGAAGCATACTAGATGTTGTTAGCTTTACTCTAATAGCAAAAGGCATTTATAAACTTATCACAATGAATAATGATGATGCTCAGAATGCATAAGGTAAGTGAGGAATTAAGTTCTATGGAACTACTTCTGTTTTTCATGTTTTTAAGACTGAAAAAGCTACGTGACTTTAAGCATATTTTCAGACCTCAAACTTTTACTCTTCCCACTGTGAAATTAAATGATTTGAAAATTGATGTTTCTTGCAACATTTCTTCAGATATGATTTTTCTGTCATTTGAAAAGACCAGATTTGGTGCAGTATTTCATGTTTTGTCCAGTTATATTAACTTCAGATTTTAAATCAGATGTTAATATCCCTACAGTTACTCTTTCATTATTCTTACTTGAGCAGTAATTCCTATGATCACTACCTTGTACTTCTATTAATAATAATATTTGAAGTAAATATTTTCAGAAATATTTCCTTCACAATATAAATTTCTATCACAGAACCATTACTCTTATTTGAGTACTGTATTTAGCCACCTCTGTTTAAAGTTCAGATATGGTTTCAAATAGGTTGGTTTAGGTTAGGCAGTAGTAACTATGAATACTCATTTCATTTTCGCTTTACATTTGTACTTCTCTGTTGGACATGGGCAGCAGCTATGACAGGATATGAGGTAATTCCATAACTGTTACCTAGCAACCATACTGATATCAAGGGACAGAATTGTCTACATCACACAATAATATATTAAAAAAAAAAAAAATCTTGGTTCTTTATACATGTGGGGTGCTGGGTGGGAGGTATTCTCTTAACTCTCTAACTAGCTACCACAGCTTTACCCATACTGAATGTTTGATTTATTATATTTTATGAATTTTATTACACTATTATTATCAGAAAATGACAGAACAAAAAACAGATCACAAAAAAGAAGTCATCGCCACTTCCAGTATTTTTGTACAATTCTTCTCTTTTTTCCCCACATACCTTCACCACAGGTATCACTTTATTAAAACGAGTAACACTTAGAAAACATGATAACCTGCCATATGCAAGGTTAGGTTAAGTCAAGGTTAAACCAGTAGAGCATTTGGTTAATGGGAATCAATGCAATGTTCCCAAACGTGTGTGCGCTTGTGTGTGTGGGGAGGGAAAATGGAGCCGCGGGACATGTTTACGACTCAAACATCAGAACTGGGAAGAGCGACCAAAACTGTACTCATGTAAGAGAAGTACTTCAAAGTAATATTACTCAAACAGAAAGAAATCCAAGAGTAAAGTGTATTTGGTAAAAATACCCAACTACTAAAAGAGGAATTGTCTGGACAGATAACATTGGCTTTATCATTTGAAAATAATGCAATGCAAAGGACAACACATGTAAGACAGCACCAAATCTGGTATTTTAAAAGACAGACAAGAAACACAAATGTTCAAATCATTTCATATTGTCCGCATAAAGCTTTTGTTACTTGCAAACTTACTCACAGTTGGAACAGGAAACACAACCTTTACCCATATCAGAGTACTGTTACTTCTAGAAAAAATATTACTCAAGTAGAAGTAAAAGAACGCTGCTATAAAAGTACTTTTTTGTTACACAAGTAAATGCATTATCCGCCATGTTGTTGATCTAATAATTAAGGATTTTCTTCATTTTGGTCCCCATAAGGCAGGTGTGTAGAGATTGCAGTCCCCAAACTGTGTCAAATCCGCACATGTACACTCCCAGCATGCACAGGCAGCGCAGCAGCGTAGCACACAGAGATCTGCACACAGCATGCAGACCGCACACTTCCTGCTCACTCCCCTTCTGACACTAACTTCTGCTTTTGCATTTCCTCATGAGCTCGCCGTGTGTCAGACCTGTTCCTCCACAACTCAAACCACTCTAAAACTTGTAAAAATCCCACTGTTCTACACTGTTCCAGTTTGATAATGTGTCTGCTCATCAGTCCAGGCATTTAGGAGCGTGTCACAGCCTGCTCCACCTCACACTACAGGTATTTGACCCAAAACCAGTCCCTTTTGACACGTACCACTCAAAACTCTAGCACAAATAAAAAGCCTGGATAATGTCGTGATGAGTAAAGTGCACATACCCATCTCCCACCACCACACACTTGATGGCCTGCATGCTGCTGTTGTCCCCCGGCTTGTGCTGACAGGATGAAGGAGCGCGTGATGGGTGCTCACAGTTGTGTGCTCGAGGCGGGTGCTCTCGGGTGGCCCCTCCCTCACGCGCTGGCTCTCTTCCTGATTCTTACTCTCTTTTTGGTCTCGGCACTTGATGACACGAGAGGCAGCT
Organism: Scartelaos histophorus; assembly: GCA_000787155.1. Classification (NCBI taxonomy): domain Eukaryota; kingdom Metazoa; phylum Chordata; class Actinopteri; order Gobiiformes; family Gobiidae; genus Scartelaos; species Scartelaos histophorus. The sequence goes on along the minus strand of KN520690.1, from coordinate 4,525 downwards.
TCCTTCTGGTTGGCTGTGGCATTGTTGTTATCAAACTTTTGTGTTGTGTGGTTGTTTAATTCTGAATTCTTAAGAGTATGGCATTAGACAGTTGCATAGAGTGGGCTTGCCTCTCCATAGAGCTGGCCTGAGCTGCTCCACAACGAGGTTATTGCACTGCAAATACAGCCAGCTAAGTTTGTAGATGCTCTTTTAAAGACATTTAAAGTGCCTGTGGCTAATTAGGCCAATTAACAAAAACACAGTTAAGGGAATTATATGTAAAATTTCACAAAAATGTTGCACATTTTTACCCCGTTTACAGATAATTAGCATGACATCACACTAATGAATTCCATGTTATTTAGCAACCATGTGGTCTAAAACTTCTCAAATGCATTCACACAATATGATTTGACAAATGGACCTTTTGAAAAATTGTAAACAAAAAGATTCTAAATTCCAGAATGGAGCAGCTGGAGGCGAAAGAAAAGTGGAACATAAAGTGATTTCAATGGGAAAACTGGCATAAGTTCAGAATATCACAAAATATTCCAATAACACTTACAATTGTGTTTTGCATTATTTGTTTATTTCACAATATATTATGGTGAGACACTAAGCATTTTTACAAAGGGAAAATCCACATTTTGAGGTTTTACTGGAATTCTCTGCGCAATTTGTCTGATGAAGGTAGTATGCCGAAACGTCGCATGTCCTAATAAATCTTCACAATTTGCAAGTAAGACGGTGTGCGGGATTTTTCTACATGTTCTTGAGGTTTTACTGGACAAATCCTCATAGAAATGTTGACCCCACAACAGTTTTTCACTTCATCTACAGATTTATTACACATTTCATGATAAATTATACTTTTTGTGAGGCTCAAATACTATTTGTTAGAAAACCGTGTAAATAAATAAGATTTGTACCTTGGAAATTCAAAATAGTTATTTTTTGTTATAATGTCATAAAACCATTAGCATAGGTCTACTTGTCAGTTAATCATTGTAAATATATAATGTTAGCTTAATTTGACCTCCACATGTCTCCATTCCAGAACATGACAAGACATAAGGTTTGAAAATTCTATACAAATGGAAAAAATATTTATTTCGTGTAAAATGGGCCAAACCTTTGGATGAAATTCTGAGCCTCCCTGTGACATGTTTGAAAATCCTATATGTCATTTACATTTCCAACATAGTTTTAAGTTTCTCTTCACAAACATGGACCTGATCTAAAACTACTCTTTATATTGAGTGCGTATGACTCTTCATTTCACCAAAACAAAGATGCACCAATGTTGTATCTCTCCTGTTAAGGTTAATGTAGATTATGCACTGTCCCTGTTCTTATTAAATAAATAAACTAAATTTTGTGTATGTTATTTCTCTGTTGTAACTTACTCACACACACATTCAACCTTAAATGTATCACAATAATACACGAACACAGTTTGTGCGTTTTACGAGCCGTGACTCCTTTACTTGTTCCGAACTCGTTCTGTCATTACAGTCATGTGCGCATGCGCTGGTAACTTACTTAAAAATCACTATCAATGCGCAGTTATAAGAAACAAAAAAATAGGTCCTAATATTTCCTACATAACAATTGGTAAATCTATT
>KN520686.1:17697-28584 GCA_000787155.1 Scartelaos histophorus | reverse complement strand
GGGGGGAATAGATCTTTAAATCTCCTTTTTTCATTAGGGCCTGTAGTTGCATTTAAGTAGAATATCTTACACCAACTTCTATAATTGATTTATGACACAAGCAGACATCAATACATATTGATTAGCACATGATTTGTAGTGCATTAAATGATCGCTGCTCCCAAATCATATATCTTGCTTCACTAAACAAGTCATTTCCAGACTGTGAGCCAAATTGAAACCCAACAAGTGTTCTAATTCTCAATTTTTATTTGATGAAGAAATACAAGCTTCACTGTAGATCAAACTGTTTCTTGACACATTTTATTTTACATTTTGGATACACACAAAATAGTACACAAATGTAACATAATAAAAATCTGTTCTAAATCTGTTGTCGAGGAGTTATTGGCTTATGTTCAGTTGATTTTTTGTACCTGCAGTTTCTAAATCTTTTTACCTACATGAGAGCTTTATGTATTGTAAGAAAGTGAACCTAAAAATAATCCGCTCTTATAGCTTTACCCACATTTAATCATTAAATTGGTAGATATTACATTTCTCAATACTCCTATTATCCGGTCTTTACACTTCCACTGTTCTCTGACTAAAATATGGGATTTTTTAAAGACATAAGCTGGTGCTCTCACTCAACTGTTTTAAATGTGCACTGTGTACTTGGTTCTCCTCAAGGTTTCTCGGTTTTTTCCCACTGAGTTTTTTTTTCGAGTTTTTTCTTGCCGAAGGAGGGTCTAAGCACAGGAGATGCTGGGACAATTATCCATTTGCTGCTTGTTGTTGAACATTCTGTATTTTTGAATTATTAATTAATTATTAATTATTAATTATTCTGCGAATTATTAATTAATTATTAATTATTATTATTATTCTGCTTCATTCTCTGACATCTCTGTTTGCTAATTTAACAATTTTGTGAAGCCCGCCGAGATAACTGTTGTTATGATTTTGAGCTATACAAAAATAAATTGAATTGAATGTAACTTTTCTGGCTGAGGTTCTGCCCCCTGCTGGTCTCTCTGGTTATTGTTTTGGCTGGAATGTTCCAATGAATGGGGTGAACTTCTCTATCTTGCATTTATTCGATTCCAAGTGTTTGTATTGCTCAAAAATATTTATAAAAACATGCATTCTTATTGTGAGCGGGGTTACTTGGTTGGTTGGTTGCTTCACCTGATTATCTGCATGGAGATAGATAAATTTAATCGCCATACAAGGCAAAGCAATAGCTCCATGGAGACAAGCGGGAAAATATGTAGTTATATTTACTTAACCATTTAGCTAGGCTTAAAATTACAATATGCTGCGTGTTATATTTAGAGCAACCACTTAGCACCTTGTCATAGTGTGAGACTCTGAAGTAGCATTGTTGGCGTAAAGTGCTATAGCTGAAGTTGCTGTTGCCTTTTATTTTTAGTAGTTTCTAACTTTAGGAAAACAACCAACAACAGCAATCATTCTAAATCTGCTGTCATTGCCCCTGTTTGACCCCAGGGAGTCCAGGTTGGCAGCGCAGATGTAAGATTAGACAATTATTCAGGAAGGTGCTGAAAGTCCCACCCATCAGTGCTTAGAGGGGCCATTATAATGCTCCCCTCACCCATTTCTCATTGGCGGTATGGGACAGCATACTAACACAATATGCTGAAGCCCGCCCCGCTCCCGTAATGCCAAAGTGAGAGAGTGGATCCCTCCCCCTTTTGACATTTGTCTCTTTATCAAAAACGCCCCTCAGCCAACAAGCCGCATCTGTGATCAGGCGCCATCCGCAGATTAGAGCTAACAGCAGTCATCCGTCTGCACGAGAAGAAGAAGAAGAAGAAGAAGAAGAAGAAGAGTGATGTAACACGTCTGGCACCTCATTTGAGACGCGGCAGAAATAGTTTGAACATGATCAAGACGAAAGTATTATTCTTTTTGAGAGAGTCTCCAAAGAAAGCACATGGCAAAGAAATGACGCTCGCAGTGAATCTAGAAATTAACCCGCGTAGATGGTGGTGTCGTCTCTACGTGTTGGCTTCAAAAACATCCCTGAAGTTGTGTTTTGATTCATTCACGTCTTTAACAAACAAACCCTGCATGTTTCCTGTGGGCTGAGCTCTTCTCTCAAACAGAAAACACATTCCACCTTGTGATGTTATGTGGTAATTAGGCTAATGTTTTTTAAACTCCATACATCTTCACTAGAATCATTTAGATCATTTCAGACCTGGAATTGCCAATCTCTACTACACAAAAGGTAAAGGGGTCGTTGTTAAAAACTACCGCAACATTACATCACGAGATGGAACAGCGCAGTTTGAGCTTTGGAGATGTAGACAACCCAATAATGAAGAATTTGTTTTAAATGAAACACAACTCCAGGTATGTTTTTAGTGAAGTAACAACATTATATTGCTCATAAGAGATATTTTTGTGTAATATAGGTCCTATATAGGTCCTATCCTTATAGTGGCAGTGATATTGACTCATTTAGTCCCTTCTGTTTATTCTACTTGTCACCAAAGCCGATGAATAAATAAATGTGTCAAATGACTCATATTACTCCGTGAGTCACTAATATAACTTTTAGACCAACTATTGAAATAGTGGCAACAAAATCATTCACCTCTTTTTGCAATGTCCAAGACAAATCTAGGAATAAACTGTGATTTTAGGGACCTGATTTGTTCCTTTTAAACGGTTTGCAGCGGGAAGTTATTCTTCACTTACCTTTTGTACTCTGAGCATCCTAATAATTCACTGACCCAATAATGAAGAATTTGTTTTAAATGAAACACAACTCCAGGTATGTTTTTAGTGAAGTAACAACATTATATTGCTCATAAGAGATATTTTTGTGTAATATAGGTCCTATATAGGTCCTATCCTTATAGTGGCAGTGATATTGACTCATTTAGTCCCTTCTGTTTATTCTACTTGTCACCAAAGCCGATGAATAAATAAATGTGTCAAATGACTCATATTACTCCGTGAGTCACTAATATAACTTTTAGACCAACTATTGAAATAGTGGCAACAAAATCATTCACCTCTTTTTGCAATGTCCAAGACAAATCTAGGAATAAACTGTGATTTTAGGGACCTGATTTGTTCCTTTTAAACGGTTTGCAGCGGGAAGTTATTCTTCACTTACCTTTTGTACTCTGAGCATCCTAATAATTCACTGTGATGAGTTTATAAGTGTTTTTCACAAGTCTCAGAGATGAAAGCAGAGTTTTGCTGTGACGACACTAACAGCAACTGCCATGCGCACATGCACTTCCTGATACTACTAATACTTTCTTATTAGATGCAGCTGACTTATTTTGACCTCAAGAGTTGCTTATACAATATACTGGGGCATGGGAATTGTTAGTTAAATAAAAATCAGGTTACTAATATAGTTGTATATTGTATTTAGGAAAAGTCTGATACAAAATCATAAAGTATTCTAAAGGTGCACTTTTATGTTAAAATTCCTTCCACCTGTTTGTTTCTGTGGATAATCGCTTTTCCTGGCATTTTCAACAGTGTGGCATAAAACCTGTTTACTTTGGATTTATTCAGTTTTGCTAATGTTAGTGCGGCCGCCTCTACACAGATCTGACCCGTTACTTGGCCTAGAGTTGGCGTGTGATTGTCTCCATGGAGATAGCTGGATAGATTTAAAGTTACTTGAGCGCTCCTTTAATCTTTTTTAATAGCAGCATTTGTATTTACTGTTGACATTTTCCTCGTCTCCATAGTCTGGCGCTCGTCTCTTTGTAGTTGTGGAGCTGTACATATCTTGTATTCTGTGTTTGTGTCTCCCTATTTGGGCGCAGATGCCATGTGTTTGTTTTACTGACACACTTTGATTGTGTAATGCCGAGTGCTGTTACAGTGTTGTAAGATGCCTGCTAAAATCAATAGAGTCTTTCATGTCCCTGAGCCCAGCATAATCAATTTAAGAGCGAGCTCGGAAACTTTGATGGGGACGCATTAATTGAAACTAAAGCCCATCGGTAATACCTAAACGAACTCGCACAGAATCCTCAATATTGGCTGGAAGATTTAGTCTGTACGTGAAGGAGCAAAACCACAATTCTAGCAGGAACTTTGTGAAAGAGTCTTTATAATCTTGTTTCCCCATCAAAGACTTACTTAGAAATGTGTTTTGTTTGGTACGTTTAACACATAAATCCTGCATATTTAGGCTGACCTCTACTCTAAAATGAAAAAACACAGGTCATGTAGTAATACAGGGAGTGCTCCACTGTGTTTTTAAACTTCATACACCTTCACTAGAATCATTTGGATGATTTCAGTCCTGGAATTGCCAATCTCTGTTGAACTGATGGTAAAAAATTGCTGTTAACTTGCAAACTACCGCAGCATTTTGCATACTAGAGCATTTTGAGCTTTGGGGATGTAGACAGACTAATAAAGCCAAATAACTCAAACATGTGTGAATGAAACAAAACACAACTCTGGATAAGTTTTTGACGAGGTAAAAACGTTATAACAAACTTCACAAGAATCCATTTTGTAATATTGTAGTTTTCTCCTACATAAGTGTAACGGTACATGAGTAAAAGCTTGAATGTGTTTTTCTCCTTTTTGTGGATTTGAAAATACTACTACTACTAATAATAATACATTTTATTTAAAAGCGCCTTTCAAGACACCCAAGGACACTGTACAAGACAAAGTTAGATTACTAGAATTACTAGAATACTAGATTTCATGTATAAAATCTTTTGCCCTTCACATTACATCAAAGAAAAATCAGATCAGTAGTAGTTTCTCCTATTTCTAGTTTTTTTTTTAATGCAATTTTTGGCTATTTTACCTAGTATATAGGTCAGTCATGAGGAATACTACCTCAGCTTATTATTCAATAAACAATCATTTTTGGGGATACCTTGTCTTTGTACTAATGGGAGAATTTTTCTGCACTACAATGAGATTTAAGCTGTATAAGGTTGAATTATGACCTTCTATAATCCATTATAGATACAAACTAATTAGTTTCATTCTATTATTCATTTATTGCAGTTAATATTTTCAACTATATTGTACATTTAGAATACTTTGGGTGATAATTCTGCTTTATGGTTTGGTCTCAATATTAGCATTTATCGCCTCTATTTACTTCAACTATAAATTGCGTGACAAAATTATATAATTATTATGACAGGCCTACAATTACAAGCTGTACAGCAAGTTGTCAAAAGCAGCAGCAGTGGTATAGAAACTGAGCCTCCAAACGGTAAGGTTTATGGTTCAATTCCTGCTGACATGTCCTTGACCTTTTGTCTAATCATGACACATTTGCTAGTGACAGGACTTTATTTGATATTTTGTAATCCTCTATTTTTCTGTTCTTACTAAACATTGTTAGTATTTTCAGAGTTGCAGCAGAATCCTTCATTAAACCTGGTTGTGAGTGATTGTGGATAAAAAGCACAATTGTTGAGCGTGAATAGCGATCTCCCTAAAGCGCGGTAGAGAGCTGCATCCAGCTGCCCACACGTCCACTGCTGCTAACCCACTTTTCATTGTTGATTCTTTGCCACAGGCTCCATGGATTATTAGTCCCTCTATGCACTGTGAATGATAAGAGTCCTCTGTCCTATTTGGGCACAGGTACAAAGCTTCCTGCGCCCGTCTTCTCCTGGCGGGAGGTCCCACCCAGATGAGGGATGTGTCACCATGTCACCCTGACGCATAGCAGCTGTTTCAAGCCCTGCCCCAGCTCTCTAAAAATAGCCGAATATATCACCTAATGTAGGCCGTTTGGTCAAATCCTGAATCTACAGCGGGCAGGGCGCTCTGGGGGCAGTATTTGTCTCGTTCACCTTCAAACTAATTCCTCATGTACAGGTGTGTGTTGTCAGCGCACGCTCTGTATTTCTGTTCTTCAATACCTGTCTCTATGGGGGCCCAGACAGATGGATGATATTATAAAAGCCAGTCCCATAGCGCCATTATTCACCTGAAGACGTCCAATTGATCTCCATAGTTTAAGTCGTGACAGTTAAATTGTTTTTCTCAAAGAATATATAATGACTATTTTGATGCCATCAATGCCAAGGTCTTCAAAATGTGTTAAGTTAATGGAATTGGTCAAAAAATGGCAGCAATCTATCAGTGCGTGGGGTAATTATATAAAACTCCAGTCCCTAAATGATCCTAGTGGGTAAATCATGGCTTTATTGTTTGAGATTTATTGCTTAATAAAAAAGACAGTATTAAATCTTCGCAGACAAGTGGAGATGCTTTTATTACGCTGCTCCGCTCTAAATTACATGACAGCTTGAAGGAAGCACAGATCTGTCTGACTTTTATTTCAACATAATTTTCAGACGGTGAACCCAGCGCTTTTTCAGGTCAGAAGAACTGGTGCAAAATAACTAAGATTAGCTAAGTTGTATGTTTTTAGCCCAAAACAAAGCCAGCAGCCTCCTCCAAACTCTAAATAAAAGTGCTGACTCAAATATGGAAAAACGAGCGTCTATAGGATAGTAGTGGGTGGAAATTAGTGTGAAGCCAAATCTGATAAAAATAATCTCCTCTCAAGTGAGATAAATGTGTTTGAACAGGCTCCCTGACAAATAACGAATGAACAACTCTTGAAATTTCCTTTAGACTGATCATATCTCTCTAATATAATTTAATGATATAATTATAATAAACAGATAGCCCAGTGAAGACCTCCACAAAGGCATTACCTCGTACTTGCTATGAAAATTAGCCCAGACCTGGCAGTTATTTTTACGTTGAGTGTCGGCATCCAAAAGGTCTCTTTACTGTACTGTACTTGGACTCATCTCTTGTAAAGGATACAACTAAATCTTAATGTACCTAAAATTTGTGTTTCTTACAGCACATAACAGACATTTTTTTCAGAGAAGAAAGATCAAAAACTGTTGGAGCTTTTTTTCAGGTATTTATTATCAACTATAACATAAGTCATTGGTAATTCCAGTATTGATCTAAATAATGATAATAAATCCCAATATTGATCCCAGTATTGATCTTAATAGCAACTGGTTCTCTCACTTGCCCTTTCACTGCCAAGAAGCGGGTTTTTACACATTTTATTGTTTGAAAATGGTTAAGAGACATTTCTGAATCTTTTGAGTAAACAGTAAGTACAGAGATGTGGGCGGAGATAGGTGCGAGGTGAAAACTCTTGAATGTAACACAATACTGCACTAAATAAACATGCATGATTCAACTGGCATACAACTTTGAGTATTCTAATACTGTATATAAAAATGGACATTGGTAGCCTGCTCGCCGCTATGTTCTAAACAGGAAGTGGTCATAGGGACACTTCCAGCTCCACCAACTCTGATTCCAATTCACTTTACGTTGATTACCATAAATTCTGGACTACTGAGTGCACTTGAATAGAAGCCGCATCAGCAAAATTTCGACTAAATTTTGTCATCCTACGCATATAATTCAAGAACGTTTTTAAATGTGGGCCGTCTGCTTTTATTGCCTCTGAAAGCGTTTGTCGTCTCACCATCGACTCAGTGATGCTGAGCAACACCTCTACATCCTTCATGTGTTTTCCATTAGGGGGAGTGTGTGCATGAAGCGCAAAATAACTGTTCAAAACACACTCAAACGAGCGTCTTCCTCTGCGCATCCCCCCGTCTCTCCCTGCGCTCTACTGCACATGTCTCCTGCACAAAGAGACGCTGTCATATCTTGAGTCTTGTCAGTGTCTCGTAGGATTTCAGCCGATTTCAGATTAACGCTGCAACTGAATTTTAACTCTAGATTCATGTGTTCACCACACAGACAGCGGCGTTTTCTGCACTCAGGCTGTGTTGCCAAACAAATTATCCATCCATACATTAGCCACATCGTTGTATAAGCCGCAGGGTTCAAAATGCGAGCGGAAAAGCAATTTATAGTCCCAAAAGTACGGTAATTGTCACCCCTCTTTATCTAACTGCTGCTTTGAGCCCCATCATTTTGGTCTTAAAATGTTCAAATTAAGCTGCTCTACATGATCCTGATGTTTTTATCATGCTGTTTTGTACATAAATAAATCCCTAATATGGATCTGGCTCAAAAGTTGCCCCTATGACTGTTAACCTCTAGCATTGTGAGCTTCTTTTGATTGAAACCAAACTCTATGGGTGACATCAATTATTGTAATAACGGGGATGTGGTTAAGCTCTTAAAACTGGACTTTGCATAATATGCCCCTTTTAAGTATTTCCTGAGAATAACTTAATAATAGTAATTGACAGTTATGAAAACAAGCGTGTGTTATATAAGTGTAGGAGGTCCACCTGCTGGGCTGGATGCACCGCGGGCTGTGTGCCGTAACCAGTGTGGAGGTCACGCTAGGCTAGTACAGTGTGTTCATGTCTACAGTAACATAACAGTAATAATGGCAAATCCAATCGCGGCGCTGCTTATTGATGCAGCCCTGATTTGTTGGCACCAGTTTAAAGCTTTAGTGAGAGCAGACAGGTGATCACTATGGGGATGTATGTTGTTTATTCTCCCACGCACACCATTTCCTATTTGCATCTCAGCTCATCGTCTGAACTGCGAGTATTGGATTAGCATGTAAAGGTATTCACTTCCACTTCACTTACACTTCACTTCCAACGCACAATGACAAAGCAGACCTGTTGATGATTTTTATTGTCCTATATTTAGTTTAATTCTCTGTAATCTTTTGGCTGTTATATTTCACAAAGCACAATTGTAAGAACTGCACTATGGACCTATAGCCAGTATAGCTCTGCCTGACACAGCCTGCGCGTGAATGGAGAAATATTGCAGTTTAAAAAATATTATTTATTGATTTATGTATTTATTCATGTATTCATTTGGCTTGTATCTGTGTAATCCCTCACTTGTCCAGATAGGTTCCAGGAGGGTCCATGGGCGTGTACTTGTCTATGTGGTCTTATACTTTTCTGATACAGTTCAAGATCATTCTAAAGTTATTCAGAAAATGTGACTTTCGATACTAGTTTTAGTAGCGACTGCTCACACTTCTATAAAAGGATTATTGTACTGGTTGCATTGAATGAAATCTTCTTTTGTATTGTTTCTCACTTATGAACAGAAATGTCTGAACTGTGGAGGCCTGGTAGAAATTGACAGTCGGCAAAAAACACACAACAAAGTTACATAATCATGCACAAAAGCTAAAAGATGGAATGATGGAATATATCAAGATTTGTTTGTACAGGAAAATGAGCACAAAGAAACACAAATAAAGAACAAGGATGAACATTGACAATCTAATCATGCAATGTTTATCAAATTGAAAATGACAGCTGCATCACAATGACAGATTTAAAACTGAGGTATTAAAATTGTGTTTTTTTTTCTATTGGTAATTGTGTTTTATGATCAAGTGTGTAGTTCATTATGTTTGGAGTGGTGAGAGTTTGCAAACAGGCATTCTTTTTCAGTTATACTATTTGAGTGTGCTATTTGTAAAAGAAAACACAGAACACAGAACACATTTTTAAACAAAATTTGTTCTTGCATGTGCAGCTTATTCTTAGTCAGTGTAATTCTGACAGGACAAAGCACCAAATGTTACAGTTTTTAATCCAAAAAAAAATTGACAGCAAATGTCTCATATCACAAGCCGTGTGAATACATTATGAACATGAGCTCGGTTTAAAGATTGCACAAAGGAAATGCACAATATCATAAAAGAATGATTAGAAAGATCAGGGTTTTACTTTCAATTCAATTTATTTTTGTATAGCCCAAAATCATAACAACAGTTATCTCGGCGGGCTTCACAAAATTGTTAAATTAGCAAACAGAGATGTCAGAGAAGGAAGCAGAATAAAAAATAATAATAATAATAATTAATAATGAATTAATAATTCAAAAATACAGAATGTCCAACAACAAGCAGGCAAATGGATAATTGTCCCAGCATCTCCTGTCCTTAGACCCTCCTTCTTCGGCAAGGAAAAACTCGAGAAAAAAAAACAACTGTGGACTTTTTAATTAGAATGAAAAACATATCCATGTGTCTCCATGTGAGGTGTAAATTGGGACTCCATGAAAAACGATAATAAGTCTCAATTATCAGTGTAGAATCAGTTGCTTTGGTATTTGGGAGTATGTACTGAAGTTGTATATGTATAAGTGTAGCAAACCTGTTAATACACACTGGAACATGTTTGTAAAGGTGTAAACTTTCAAAAAAGTATTTTGACATTAGCAGAGGAGGAGTCTTTGTGACAAATAAATAAAACGTTTGTGCTTTGTTTACATCTGTTAAAACTGCAGTTTCGATTGTGATTAATTTAGAAGCCCATACATGTACCTCACACTATACCTCACCTAATGTCCTCACTTGTTGTTCAAAATGAGCCTTAATGTATGCATGTTATACAAATGTCCAAAGACAGGCCAGCAAGGAGACCAAAGCCGTCCTGGACAGCAGTGTTAATGACAACGGACACAGCAATCAATTCCACATTTTCACACCGACCTTGCCCCATACGAGCACATACACAGCCCCACTCAACATGCTCGGGGCGTATTTTGGCCCACAAACCATTTACATCTGGAATGTATCTGCCGGGAGGACGCTTGGATCCTCCGGAGGTCAGGTCCTGGGAGACTTCTGCAAAGGTTGCCTCTTCTATGTGACATTCAATTACCTCCAAAGGTGAAGTGGCCCCATTCCGATCCTAAAATCAATTTCGCGTGGACTTTTGACACCCCGGGTCTTTTGTACAAGGTTTTATGTACGTACTATGTTAAGGGAGAAAAACAAGCGTCACCTCCTTGGTTGCCACGCGCATTGTCTTTGCTTTGAAATGGCATCCATCAAAGTTAATGGGCTATAATGATCAGCACAAATACACTGTCACACATCCCACTGCTCGCTCCTGAGTATTCAACTCCCAG
>KN520686.1:4061-17657 GCA_000787155.1 Scartelaos histophorus | reverse complement strand
GAGTGACAAGCACCAGGAACACTATTTGCCATATCATTAACAACTCACGCTGAGGACTGGAGGAGAATCTGAGTTTGGCAGGATTTAGAGCATATTTGGGGACTGTAGTGGATAAAATGTATTAGACACACATTCAGTACAAGTGATGGGAGATGTCATGCTGCAGTCAACACTGGCACATTGAAAAGGTCTTATTAAATTATTCCCTGGCTCTTAGGCTACCTGTTGTTCTCATAGAATAGTGTCCTGACTGACTAGATGATATGTCCTCAGTTGGTTGTTTGGATACAAAATAAATGCTATTAACCATAGACTGTATAAAAAAGTGGACTAAGCGAGTGTGAGGTCACCCATAGTGTTCAGTGCCGTCAAATGAAGCTCGTGATGCTGACGGTTACAGGAGCGAATCTGGAGCCAGGCTTCATATCGTCACCTTCCTAAAATAATCGCCTAAGTCACTTTTTGCCTAAGTTTACTTTGCCATAATTTATGCCATAATAAACATTTTGGGGGGAGTTTTTTGTGTTTCCTGAAAAACCTGAAAAAATGACTTATGCGATTATTTTAGGAAGGTGTCGATATTAGGAATAGGATTTTTTAAACGGACAAAATAGGGAAAACCCTGGATATCAGTGTAACCAAAATTATGGAACCAATACCAGATCAAGCGAAATTGTGTGTGCATTTATTACACAAAATATCAAATAAAAATATGAACACTATTGTTGTGATGCACTATTTGCCTTTTTTGTAAATGCACATTCAGATAATAATACTTTCAAACTGCATTGTAAGGTAGTGCTGCAAAAATTGAAAAGCAGATCTTGTAGCTGTAGTTTCTGAAGTACCACAATAAAAAGTAACCTGTCGAGAACATGATTGATTAAAAAACACATTGAACTTTAACGATTTTCAATTTGTTTTGATGTATCTGTATTAAAAACAAATACGTTTCCATTATAATTTTGCAGACTTTCTACACTAAATAGTGACAGAAGATGGGCTGTAGACCCCTCGATTAAAATTATCCAAGAAGATCATTGGCAATTTGAAACGATTGGACTTCAATTCAATTATGATTTGATTAACTGCACAGCCCAAGTTTTTCTTCATGTTTTAAAAGCCATACAGTATATTAAATGCTTGGCTCTGCTCCAGATTTAAGGTCAGAACAAGCACTGTCCTACCATTCAGAACTAAATTTTAATCTTTTTCTTTCATAATTTTTGTAATTGATGGAATTTTAGTCGTGATTAAAATGTGTCCTTTTCAACAATCTCTGGTCGCTCGTAATGAATGGTCCAAAAATTAAAAAAAAATCATACAAATCTTTATAACTACTCCATTCTGTAAGTCCTTGTGTATCTCTTTGGGGACCGAAAATATTATTCAATACTACAGATTTTTGTACATCAGCCCTTTACTTTGTCATATACTGTGAGGAGACTCTTATTATAGTATTCCCAGGCCACAGGGAGATTTGCTCGGTGCTGGAGAGTAGATTAATTTTCTATCTGCGTTGAGGGGACACACTATATGTCTATCTGCTTATCTTAAAGCTGTATTATATGTGATTACCCAAAGCACACGTTTATAGACTTTCCTATGGCTCCTCTCCAATTTGACTGTCCCTCGTGCATTGTGTTTATGTGTGTGTTGGATCGGATGTTTTAGCAGCCACATCCCCCTAAGACCTCAACAGATGGAGAAGTCCAATTAGAAAAGAGGCGTTTGAATGGAGGAAAATGGAGACAAATGTTCTTCTGTTGGTCTGTCTCCCAGGACAATGCAAAATAGTTATGAAGGATGAGGACAGGTGCGTAAAACAGCAGAGGTAGTGTTTAGAGCAGTCAAACTTTACGTATCAAGTGGTATAAGTGGACCAAAATAATTTATTTGGAGTTTTAAAAAAGATTTGACGGCATTTCCATGAAACACTAGACAAACAAATAAGGATTAACCCAGAAGGTCACAGCAAGGACTATACCACTGCTAAAATGACAAAACTAGGATTAAATTGAACTGAATTTAACCAAACTGAGGACTACTTTGAAAAAAAGGAAAAAGAAAGCGTTAAAATGACTTAAGATTACAAAAATTACTTCAGAACATTTTACTTTACTTTTATTACCCTTTACTGCTTAATGCAAGCAACATTAGATATTGTTTCTTATTTTAAGTGCAGAGTTTTTTTGTTTTTTTTTTTATGTTAAGATTTATTTTCATATTTTTCTATTGACCGAGGCCTGAACCATGACCTGCTAAAACATGAATAACGCAGTACTGAGTAGAGGTAAGCTGAAATGCCAATATTTGCCTTTTTAGGGTCGATATTATGTTTGGCTCAACCAAAACCTTCAATATGCATGAAAATATATGTATAAACTTTTATTTGAACACTTTGACTTTGGGCAAAGAGGACACTGCAAAATGTGACTACACTTTTCTCTACACAGTTTGTAGTAAAGCCTGTGGATTACCTAGACTGACTCTATATATTGGCCCAAAAATGTCGGCAGATTTCATTATCCATTGATTTCTCTGGATTCTAACAATTGTTATCAGCATCAGCCATGAAAATATGCATATCGTCAATCTCTAGCATTAAACTATACCTTAATAAACGCTTATTCAGGGAAAACCGTGACCTAAAGCAGGACTATCATGACTCTAGTAAACCAGAAATCCAGGTCTACATTAGGCCTGTAATCAAATCAAAATCACAATTTGAGTAATTACCAAATAGCAAAGACTGCAATAATTTAAGTAAAACTATTTCCTCTGCAAACAAAAAGTACATAAGTGCATGAATAAAGAGCCGAATAAGTGTCTGATAGATTTTGGATGAGAGCTGGTTGACTGTGATTGGGCCCTGCTTCAAAAAACACTTGTGACAAAGAGTTTGTAAGAGTGATAGTAACAAGTTAAGAGTCAGTTAACAGTTTAAATTTCTTGCTTTCACAAGTTGAAAATCAGGTTTTTCAGCTTTAATTAGGACAAAAGCAAGGATACATAAAAAAACTAAATAAGAAATACACTTTTGAATTTCTGCTTATAAACTAGACTGACTAGATCTTTCTAAATCTTCAGCTAAATGAGAGGAAGCCTGTTTGTGCCAACAACGTGTGAATGAAACAAAACACAACTGCAGGTCTGTTTGTGATGAAGCAACAACCTTCTAACGTGGATTGTCAGTTTTGCGTAATATAGGCAAAGAATTACTGTTCGGGCATAAACCAAACAACACACATAACTGTAATTTTAATTGTTAACAAGATTAAAGCAGAATATGTTTGCATCAACTCCCTATATAGTCCATTTAAATATCTCCTTCTGTCTGCTTCTTCAAGGGCAGACTTCCTACCAAGCGATTGCCTTGCCATCAGCCAAGACCGAGAAAAAAGACCAAGAAATGAAAAAGCGCTTAAATATAGCAGCAACCCCCCGGGACAGTGGGAGGGAGGGAGGGCGTGCTGTAGTGTGATTAAAATGAATAACCTTCGTTTGTTAAGTGTTAGGTCTGCCGTTCAGCCAAATCAACACAGCGCGCTTTAAACATCATTATTCATTAAGCGCTGAAACAAAAAAAGTTTAAAATTACATCTTTTGTGTTATTCATTTCGTGAAAGTTGTGGCTCGGGGTGGTTTTAATTCATGATTTGTTCACCTCTGTAGTAGGAGCGCGCTGTAATAACGCTATTGATGAGTGATAGATTGTATGGACGCTGCGCCAGTTTTCAACCGCATGATGACCTTTTGGATTTGTTGGTGTGCAGGCCGCACAGCCCCGCAGTTATTATTTTCGTGTCATTTTTGGACGTGACAGCAGAGGCACCGTGGAGTGAAATGGAAAAGGTAATGATATCGTGTGTGGGGGAGATGGAGGTAAAGGGGGGAGTGTGTCCACAGCCACAGGGCCGGGTACCCAGTGCGGCCCACTTAGCTTCTTTTCAGTCCTAGTCGCTGCATCTGGTAGTTATACGTGTATTGATTACCTAACCAATTTTTTCACTTGATAACGATTCTGATACTATAGCTTTAAGTATCTTCCAAAACCCATTGTTAATTGATACCAGTGCAGAAAACAATATTTATTTCTTCCATCCATTTATCTTCTCCTGCTTAATCCAGCTGGGTTGCGGGGGCAGCACTGCCCATTACTCTGTGCACCAGACTCAGACCCTATGAACCCCTCTGCAGGTGGTGAGCCCACAGGAGGGATTCCTTGACTGTAAACTGTTCATAGGGGTGTTGTCCTCTGGAAAACCAGAGGAAACCCATCCAGACACGGGGAGGAAACATGCAAACTCCACACAGAAAGGCCCGGGAAACCCGGGGATTGATCCCGTAACCTTCTTGCTGTGAGGCCTGAGTGTTGCCACCACGGTGGCTGAGTGGCTATTTATTTCTTTTATAACAAAAAATAAAATAAGACCAAATTTATCCAAAAGTGTTAAGTCGCTATTGTTTATCTCTCAACTAACTACAGAAAAACTTTGTAGAAATAAAAGTTCAGATACTGAGACTTTATGGACTTACTATACAACCACAAATTAGTCTTATTACTTGCATTTTTAGGCCCCAAAATACTGGCTGAATAGATATTTCCGAACTAAAATCCAAGCCAGCAAATGTTTCAGTATCAGTATTTTTGCTAATGGTGACTAAAAGAAGAGTCAAGGCAATTAGAATAGTGTTTTTCACAGTATAAAGCTGAGGAACACACTGTTGAAAGTATGAACTTTGTAAGAAGCACAATTGGGAGATCGTACAGCTGTTACACATTTCACCCAATAATAACAAGTATTTCTGCCCAGTGCAATTGAATGATGGTCCAAAACTGTAGTAATATGGTTAGTAGTACTGTGAGTGCTACTGGAGGGTCAATATGATGTTTGTTTGAGATGGATTGCAGTTTTATATTGATACGGACTAAACACAATTGATTGATTGACTGATTCGTTTTATTTTGAGTTTGTGCCAAAAGAGACACATTACATACTACATACACATTATAAACAACAGAAAGCACATTCCTCAAAAAGGAGCGGGAAGAGGGACAACTTATATTAACCCACCCCTATTCATTATACAGTTTCAAAAATGATTAATTATTATTATTTTTATTAATTAATAAACACATCATAATAAGATCCTCCATGACAAAAAAGTGGAAAAAAAATCTGTATCTGTCTCTTTGTGTCCTTTTTTTTTTAGCAGTGTAGTTCATACAGTAGAAAAGGTGACAATATTCCCCATTACCAGGCTCCTGTGGCTGTCAGGCTCTGTTGGCGTGCTGTGCCTGCTGCAGTCCACTCCTCACTCTCTACATTTGTCTGCTTGAGCGCTCTTTGGGTCTCATCACAGCCTCAGTTTCACACGCTGACATTTTGAAGGCTTTACTTTTTTAAATGGTCAGATTTTGTATCCTGATGTGTGTTTCAAAGATGGACTCCTGGGGGATGTAACTGGGGGATTTTGCCAGTGTAGCAAAAACTCCAAAGACATTTCTCCAATAGATTACATGTCAGTATACGTTGTAACCTGTACTTTGCATTATCTGTATTGCAAGGTAAAGTACATTGCTTTGCTTGTACGAGAAAACCGCAGCTGTGCACAAAAGCTGATACAGACACTTTAAGTTGGAGCTGCAAGAGTTTTTGTTTGTTATATTTAGCAAAATCGATTATTCACTCCTCAACTCCCCAACTTTATTTTGCTTATTTTTCTTCTTTCTGTCAACTTCTTTTCTCCTGGGATTGAGCAGACCAGTGGAGGAAAAAACATTTTAGTTTATATTTTTTGCAACTTTTTAGACAGGTGCACTTCTTGACGCAACAATTTCCAGTTATTGGGGCTTGGGGCCAGTCAAAAGTGTTTCCATTAGAGACTGACCCATCAGTTTTTTTTTCCACTGCCAGTACCAATCGTTTAGAATCCAGAGAAACCGATAAGCTCCAACAAGATTTCAGATCAATTGTGATTGTTTTCCCTAAATGTGCAATTTAAACTCATCCATAGGCCTTTTTTTTTTTACCACAAACCCCTTTAGAGTTGTGTAATCATGTTTTCAGCAGTTAACTTCTTGCACTTAAGTGTTAAATTAAAGTTTATGTGTATTTTTTAGACAGCAGATTAATCTAGACCAAATATCCCATGCTGGAAACTTAAGGTGATACAGTATATCAGTCTATCTTTAATTTCCATTCATTTTACTCTTCATGTTAGAGTGTGGGACCTCTCAACACTTCTCTGTCAAGTTTGTTTCAACAGCCAGACCGAGCTTTTCTCTGCTTTTAATCTGCCTGTCAATCATAGTCAATTGGATGAGATAGGGCAGAGTAAAAAGCTGGCATGTAGAACTGACTGGCCACGCTACAGTAACCTCCTTATCTATATACTCTTCATCTATATCTCTAATGTAGTTCACAAACAGATCATACATTTCTCTGATTGTTTAAACCGCCAGTCGGTCTCACCCATCAGGACTGGATACAGAAGAACATAGTTGCAGCTTATAGCATCTTGACCGGCCATGCTCTTTATATTTATACTTTGCAGTGCCATCATGCTGCAGGTGTTCTATATATATATCTCTATTGGTTCTATGTTTAGGTGACACAATGCACACATTAGTAAAGGTATGAGGGACTTGTTTAACAGCACATATCAGCTGACCTGTTCTAGTTTCAGATACGTCATATTTTTTTTTGTCAGATTGTTTGTTAAAATAAAGCGTCAGACAGAGCGGAACCTCCAGTTAGCTTCACACCCCCAGAGAATATTGATGACACCTGTAGACCCGTCATGATAACATAAAGAGGCCTGACCCGCGACGCACAATAAAACTATTATTCAACCTTTCATATATTGAACGATAAGTCAATAGAGTAATTATCGTTACCTGTATACTCTATGTCCAGGATTATAGGATACAATAGATATACCAATACACTCTTCTAAATCAATAGTGCTTCAGCTCGCTCCAGTCTACAGTAAAGTTCAAATCATCTGTCTCTGCCACGGTGAACAAAAGCGGTGTGCTTTTAAAAGAGATGGCACTGAGCATCATGACATAAAATCATTAGTACACCACGCGCTATCTAAGGCTGAACAATGGACCCGCTACACTCACGGACATCTAATGAACTAATGAGCCAGGTGAATCGGCTGATATGTCTATTATCTTATTATCACCCCGTCTTATTATTGTATGTAGAATGCAGTGCGACAAATCGAACTTTAATCTAATCCAGATCCAGTGGTTTTAAATGGTCATTGATCAGTTTGGGTCTTGCGCGTCTGGTTTGGACATTTCTGTGTTAATCTGTGTGTTCATTAGATTAATATTGCGTGCTGTATTTGCTTTAATAGGAAAAAACTCAACTCAACTCGATCAATACAAGGAAAAAAGCGATCACTGTTTTTACTATTTGTGATCTAAAGAGCCTTATTCATATCTACAACATACATTATCATTTACATACATTATAAATACACAAAAGCATGATACAACTGTACTGTACAACTGTACACAACAACTCCACAAACCTGATGCGATGTGCAGTTGTTTCATTTGAAGGATGCACGCTGATTGTGTTGTGATGTCACTCTGAAGGGGGGGTGTACAAGTGTGGAGAGCGAAACTGAAACTTATTAACGTTATTAAACTTTTTTGGCAAATATATAATTTTCGGAACAGGCAACATGGTGATCTAAATGTGTTATTTGTCAGCAGTTAATACCCCAAAGAAGTAAAATACCCTCTTCAAAGATGTATAAATGTATAGATGTATAAAATAACATGAAATGTGTCCAAAAAAAAGCCTAAAATTTGTGTTTCATTAAATTTTGTGCATGATATCACAAGTTCTTATCGCTAGCACTGGGCATCCTAGTTAATAATCTGTGACAAATTAATATGAAAATTTCTGCACATTAGGAGAGATAATTTCTAGCGGAAAGGGGAAAGTTAAAAAGGAAGGAAGAGATTTGGGCTAATGTTTGTTTCTCCTGGAAATAATTCTGTCCTATTTTTGTTAATAGCAACTTCCACCATCCTCATTTAGTTGTTAACGTCTTTCCAATTTTCCAAAATAGTGCGTATCTCTGTTAGATTGTATCTAAAGTAGCAAAATGAGGAGGTAGCTGCTTTTATGTTCATGCTTTAAATTGATTAAGCCCATTAAAAAGATTAGACATTATCATCTTCATCTTTTTCTTTTATTTATTATATTATTACCAGACTGCATTAGGGCTGCAGGATTTTGAAAAATAATTTAACTGCTAATTTTTCTGACAGATATTGCAATTGTGATTATTGAAGCGTTTATACCTTTTTTTATTATTGTCAATATAAATGCTCTTTATATCATGTATTGTGTGGTTAAAGTTGCTAAATTAAGAACAAAACTGACACTGTTAAAGGTGCACTGTGTAACTTTTCTTGCTTCTTTCCATGGAGATGTTGCCTGGAATGCCACAAAAATAGCAGGTGACACCACAGGATCAAGTTATTTGTCAGATCTGTGGAGAGGCGAGCCCACTCATAATAAGAATGCAAGTTTTTAGGTTAAAAAAAATCAATGTTATTGAGTAAAAACAAAACAGATACTTCTAATGGCTTAACATACCAAACAAACCAATAACATTTCTGACAAGCAGGTGACGGACCCTTTACCAGAAAATCTTACACAGCACTTTTAAATATCGAAACCTTCCTAAAATAATCGCATAAGTCATTTTTTCAGGTTTTTCATAAAACTCCCCCCACAATTGAAATTATGGCATAAATTATGGCAATGTAAACTTAGGCAAAAAGTGACTTAGGCGATTATTTTAGGAAGGTGACGATATAATAAATTCATCGTACATACATACACACATTTTCCCACGCTAATACTAATAGGATCACCTTTTTCATTCAATCAGACGCACTGTTGCTAAAAATCACTGGAAAGCAACTGTCTAAAACTATTCTACACGCTTGATTCTATGTCATGGTGGATATTTAAGAGTTACACAAAAAATACAGTGGGCAGATAACTATATGGAAACAACTGCATGACACAATCCCAGGCACTTGATTCTCTGTGCAATATCACAGTGGCAGAAAGGTGCAAATGGGCAGGGCTGAAAGTTCAGTCTAAACATGACCCTGTAATAAGTAGGATTCTGTTCAGAGTAAACAACTCAAGGAGCATTTGTGAGAGAAGAGCGAAACATGAAAATATCTGACAAAGGAATACAAGAATCCTGCGCAAGTTCAAGTGTACAGCAAGATCTTTCAGTAAAATCACAGGATATTTTGTTCTAGTTTGCAGAGGACTGTCTATAACATAAATAATTGCATAAACTATATTTTGTGTAGCCATTTAGACCACATGTAGCAGAGACGAGTGACGCTGCCATAGCTTTGTGTCGTGAAGAGTCCGATTTCTTTCCGATAGAGCAGCTTGCAAATACACACATTGCGGACTCCCAGTTAAGGGGCTATTTGGTGGAGGGGAGCAGATATCCAGCGGCTGCCTGGTGGAATCGCACATCAAAGTTAATCTTGCACCGTCTGCCCTGGCGCCGCGGAGCACTAATCTGCTGTCAGGGTGATGAGGCTCCTGGACCGGTACCCCCCCTTTTTTTTTTTACAACACACACAGAGCAGCTCAGACCTTCCTCCATTTTCCGTCCTCTCCATCATCTCCGAGCGTCGCAGAGGTCACGGGGTCGCGCTTAAATCTCCCCGGGCCGGTCAATAGTCTTTAAGCGTTAGTACAGGCTGTTATGTGCACGGCGGGGGAAGACACTCTGTTTGCTTTTGTGGAGCGTGACACATCTCCACAGTTATGTATGTAAGGAAAACACACTCCTCAGCTGTTTTGGTAATTAACAGCGTCTTACTCTACAACCCCCGTAAAAATAAATGCAACCAGTGTAAAAAATCACTACCACATCATAATAACTACATCTTAATTAGCCTTAACAAAGCATGGACAACAACACTATTCATTTTAAAAAGTTTATTAAGAATGACTCAGGCTTAACTAATTAATTGGTTTAGGTTAGTAGTTAAGATATTCATTAAATAGATGCTAAGATTGCAATCTTCTTAACCACAGTTGAGTGTTTTAAGTCTCGTCTTAAGACCCATTTTTACTCTCTGGCTTTTAACACCGCGTGAGTTGTGTGGTCCTCTGTGTCTCTGTGTATTTATTTATTGGTTTTATCTATTTTATTCTTTTAGTACTGCCCTTTTAATCGTTTTCTGTATTTTATTGTTTTTATTCATTGATTTTATTATCATTCTTCTATCTATTGATTTTTTTTGTCCCTTTTATTTTAACATGATTGTGCTGACTTTTTGGAGTTGGATGTTTTGCATTGCTATGTGAAGCACTTTGGAAACAGTTTGGTTTATAAAATGTGCTATACAAATAAAGTTGGATTGGATTGGATTGGAATACTATTAAAAGTTTATTATAGCATACAAAAAACTAAAATATAAATACAAGTGTTTAAAATATATGGGAAGATAGGTTACCTGCAGGTTATCTTCCTGGAACTTTTATTTGATCCATGGGTTTCATAAAAAATAACTAAAAAAACAGGGAAACAGGGAAAAGTCGCTTTTAACTTAAGCTTAAACCCATGCAAGTTCAAAAAAGGTCCACAGAACTTTTTAAAATATCAAATTTATATTTTTCTTACTTGATGCAGGTGTTTTTTTGAAGACTTTACTCATATTATATTCATGTTTTTTTGCTTAAAGTAACATAACATTTTTACATTTCCGCATATCGTGACTTGTAATTAAAATCTTTCACCTTTGACCTCACCGCTGGACTCTGCAGCTCGAAGGGGGAGGCGACTGGATGCTGAACCAAAACCTTTTGTGTTCGAGCAAATGTCATGGCTCAAGTGCGCAACGATTAACCTGTGATGAATATGAAATGAGGTGATTAGCATAAGCTTCCGAGCGCCTGATGATTTCATTTTATTATCACGTTCGTCTCCTATAATCCATAGCGCAGCGCCTCTCCGTGCTCCCAACCCCTCTTTCATGTTCCTCTGCCCTGCCAATTGAGCCACCAAGCAGTGTAATTGCATTATCAAAGTATTATACCGGCAGAGTGGGAATATATTTTTAGCCCCCAGCTTTCCAAGGTAATGTAAGGAGGAGGGGCCACGATGTAAACACAGAATGAGGAATTAGCAACGCTCGATTCCCTTTAGCAATAGCACTGCCATCATGGACTGGCACCTTTCATTTCACACACTGGTAAGGCTTGCAAGAGTAGCTAAAAATCCTATATTACAACAGGACTTTCATGTTATAACGTTGATACCTTCTCAGAAACATACTTGGAGTTGAACTTTCTTTCAGTAATCCTGGTCTGTTAGTCTGACTAAATCTGCAAATCTTAAAATGCTCTGCTCCACCTTGTGATGTCATGAGGCTTGATTCCACAGTCTTAAAAAGGCATAAGTCATAAATTAAGAACATGCCCAAAATCACGCGTGTGAAGTTCTTAAGAGCTCTGAACGAGTTAGATTTAAATACCTTCTTTGACGGTTTGCAAATCAGTTAATGCAGCTTTAGGATATATTTCCACATGATGTCAGACTGTCAGATGGGCTCTTGCTCCCCATCTGAGAGTCTGACACCGCTGCGTCAAAAGAGGTGCAAGACCTTTCTATTTTTATTTTTAAAAAAAATAAAAAATCCAAATAAAAAAAATGGCAAATGTTAAACTTAATAATTTCCTTTAGATTCTAGAGGCTGTCTGCATTAAATTATTATTATGCTTGACCTATAATGTTGTGTTGTCATATCAATCCTATCCATAAAGCGTAAAAAATACATTAAAAAACATTAAAAAATACCAGTGAGTTTGCACAGTAGCGATATACACTTATAATAATAATAATAAAAAATACCCCTGTTAAATACATATTAGTAAACGCTTTAATCCAGCCTTGAAAATCGCATCTAAGCATAATGTTCCTCCCAATCTCAAATGGAGAGCCTTATGTTAGGTAGAACTTTGCCAAATCAGCACAAAGTAAAGGGCAATTTTTAGCGACAAGCCGAATGGGAAAAAAGATATATTCATAAATGCTTTATTGCTGCTTAATAGTATTGGGTTATTCTAAAATGTTCGCATACACATTTGCATATCTTCCAGGGGTATAGTATGTAATTTTGCAGCCTATGTGAACACTTAACCCTCATAAAATTTCTATTAATACAGAAAAGCCATTCGCGTGGTAATTAAAAGGCATCGCCACGAGGAATTGGTTGTAATCACAAGGAGGAGGTGTTGAAGTGGAGGTGACTTGGCACATAATAGCGACAAAAAGCTGTTCTTTTTTGCACAGGACAGCAGTTGTTTCTCAAGTGTCAGCAGGTGTGGGCTGAGGAGCAGAAGAAAAGAAAAAATGTCATGCAGGCTGCTCAAAGTACGCCGCATGATAATGGAACAGGCGGGTAAAGAGAAAAGGGAATGATGCGTTTCATCTCCAGCTCATAGTGGGACCCCGAGCAG
This sequence comes from Scartelaos histophorus, assembly GCA_000787155.1. Lineage (NCBI taxonomy): Eukaryota > Metazoa > Chordata > Actinopteri > Gobiiformes > Gobiidae > Scartelaos > Scartelaos histophorus. The sequence goes on along the minus strand of KN520686.1, from coordinate 5,115 downwards.
GTCCACAGAAAAGAAGGGTGAGTCAAAGTCAGGACTGGGAGAGGAGAGTAAAGCCTGTTTTATCATCCCTGACTCTTAAGAAGATCTCCCAAATGAGCGAGGGCGTGCATGCTAATGTCACTCCGATAACTAGCTGCTGCTGCCTTCTCGGGGTGAGGGTTAAGCCTGGATTTGGGACTCACAGGGAATACATGTTTGATATGAGAGGAAGAGCGCTGGCTGAGGTGCCTTTGCCAGAGCTATATATGTGCGGATTATTCTATATGGTTTATCACTGTCTGCTTGGCTCTAATAGAAGATTTTTTTGCCGGTTCTTTATTGGCTGCGTGTAGCTTACCGAGGCTCCAGGGTAAATGTTGAGGGGGGAGATCAAAGCCAGCACTGACACCGCTGCATCACAAAGTCTTCATTTACAATGCATTAACAGTGACAGGCATGTAGAGACGCATGCTAGCACTAACCTTGACTGCACTCCCTTTCTTTCACAGACAGACTAAGATGGATTTGAATGGATTTGAACCACATTTTTACTTCTGTTTGTAATGAATACTGCAAAAGTTCCCCGTGGCGTTTGCTCTCTCTCAGCTCATATTTCTTGTTACATGTTCTGTGTCATCCAGAACATTCAACAGGTGCATCAAATATTGAAGACACAGTTTAGGGGAAATTTCAATCACATTAAAAACACCACCAAGTGTTTTGCCAGCGGACACAATGGCATAATGCACTGGAGACTGAACCAGCAATCTTTGGTTCATGTGGTTTCTACAGGCTTTTATAAACTGGGATGTCAAGATTAATTGGAATTAATAATCATTATAATACATGTCAAAACATTACTTTAATTATTTTAAAAGATGTTTTGTCTCACAATCATTTTAACACTAAAATACCACTGTTCCACTACATAGTATAACTGCTGAAGTCATTTTTTGCCAAATTGAGTGGCTCATTCGACTCCCCGGACGCTGGTGTATCTGTAGGTGTCATTAGTTTTGTCCTTGGACATCAGAAAGATTTTCACAGCCAAAAAAACCACAAACCACCCAAATCA
>KN520683.1:9645-49842 GCA_000787155.1 Scartelaos histophorus | reverse complement strand
TAACTGTTGTTTTGATTTTGGGCTATAAATTGAATTGAAATAATTTTAAATGTTTTACTTATTTTAATTGTATTTATCTATGCTCAACAAAAATGGGAAAGTACTGTACTCAAATTTAACCAGTTTGAACATAATGAACAGTTTTTATGGCACGTCTTGGAGGAGGCGTCACTGTTATACGATGGTCTGGCGATTACTTTTCCGACAGCACGATTCCCGTCACCTCATCCCGTCTTTCCTCAGCCCTTTGCCACAGCTTTCCTCTTACTCCACCACAGCAGCCATCACACTGCTGCTTCCTCCGAATTGCCAAACTAAAGTAATATTACCAAAACTCCTAAAAACTGTTTCCTGCGTTTAACGAGCGGTTAATTGAAACCCTTTTATTTGGTATTTTACGGTAAACACTTTCACTTTCTACCACAGTACAGATAAAAACAACAGGGAGGAACGTAAAAAGACGCTCATTCTCAGGAAACAAAGTCCGAGTTAGCGTCGTTGCGGTTGTCGCTGCTGCTGCTGTTATGGGGCCAAAGGCTAAACGAAGGGATCAGAGGGAAAATAAACATCTTCTCTGATATTATTAGTGTGTTTTAAGCCTCCACCGTTTGTGCTGAAGTTGTTCACATCTACAGTTCCTCATTCAGGAAAACACACAGTGGTATCCGACTGGTGGTGATTTGGTCTGAGCACTCCCCGATACGATACCTGAAAAATGTGCGGTATTGGAGCTGTTAAGGGCATCACTAGCGAACAACCCTAAAATTCACGAACCTCAGAGTTCACCTGACGGGTGATGCAGGATATTACACGTTTTTGAACTTCTTTTCTTAGCAGAGATGTATTGACCTGTCGTGGAGCTCCGGTGGCCACATACTCCCTGTAGATCCTTCTGGCTGGACCTGTTCTGTCGGACTCTGGGGGCAGGTTCCTGAAGGCCTCGCAGTCCAGGTAAAAGAGCAGGTTCTCCTCGCTGTACTCGGTCCTCAGGTACTCCTCAAACACCAACAGGCCCGCTGCACACACATGTTCAAATACACAATGTTACAAATATCAACGTTTAACATCAGGCAAGTGTAGATCGCAGTGTTAAAACAACTGTAAAGAGCCAGGGCAGCACCTGGAGGACTAAAGGGGGGAGTGAAGGGCGGGTCTGGAGGACTAAAGGGGGGAGTGAAGGGAAGAAAGGCAGGCTCTGGAGGCACTAGCGAACAACCCTAAAATTCACGAACCTCAGAGTTCACCTGACGGGTGATGCAGGATATTACACGTTTTTGAACTTCTTTTCTTAGCAGAGATGTATTGACCTGTCGTGGAGCTCCGGTGGCCACATACTCCCTGTAGATCCTTCTGGCTGGACCTGTTCTGTCGGACTCTGGGGGCAGGTTCCTGAAGGCCTCGCAGTCCAGGTAAAAGAGCAGGTTCTCCTCGCTGTACTCGGTCCTCAGGTACTCCTCAAACACCAACAGGCCCGCTGCACACACATGTTCAAATACACAATGTTACAAATATCAACGTTTAACATCAGGCAAGTGTAGATCGCAGTGTTAAAACAACTGTAAAGAGCCAGGGCAGCACCTGGAGGACTAAAGGGGGGAGTGAAGGGAAGAAAGGCAGGCTCTGGAGGAATAAAGGGGAGAGTGAAGGGTGGGGTCTGGAGGAATAAAGAGAAGAGTCAGGGGTGAGGTCTGGAGGACTAAAGGGGAGAGTAATGGGTGTTGTCTGGAGGACTAAAGGGGGGAGGGAAGGACAGGTCTGGAGGACTAAAAGGGAGAGTGAACAGTAGGGTCTGGAGGACTAAAAGGAAGAGTGAAGGGTGGGGTCTGGAGGACTATAGGGGAGAGAGAAGGGTGAGGTCTGTGGGACTAAAGGGGAGAGTAATAGGTGGGGTCTGGAGGACTAAAGGGGGGAGTGAAGGGCGGGTCTGGAGGACTAAAGGGGGGAGTGAAGGGCAGGTCTGGAGGACTAAAGGGGAGAGTGAAGGGCAGGTCTGGAGGACTAAAGGGGGGAGTGAAGGGCAGGTCTGGAGGACTAAAGGGGGGAGTGAAGGGCAGGTCTGGAGGACTAAAGGGGGGAGTGAAGGGCAGGTCTGGAGGACTAAAGGGGGGAGTGAAGGGCAGGTCTGGAGGACTAAAGGGGGGAGTGAAGGGCAGGTCTGGAGGACTAAAGGGGGGAGTGAAGGGCAGGTCTGGAGGACTAAAGGGGGGAGTGAAGGGCAGGTCTGGAGGACTAAAGGGGGGAGTGAAGGGCAGGTCTGGAGGACTAAAGGGGGGAGTGAAGGGCAGGTCTGGAGGACTAAAGGGGGGAGTGAAGGGCAGGTCGGGAGTGAAGGGCGGGGTCTGGAGGACTAAAGGGGAGAGTGAAGGGCGGGGTCTGGAGGACTAAAGGGGAGAGTGAAGAAATCTGGAGGACTAACAGGGAGAGTGAAGGCAAAGTCTGGAGGAATAAAGGGGAGTAAAGGGTGAGGTTTGAAGGACGAAATGGGGGAGTGAACGGCAGGGTCTCGAGGACTAAAGTTGAGAGTAGTGGGTGGGGTCTGGAAGACTAAAGGGGAGAGAGCGAAGGGAAGTCTGGAGGAATAGAGGGGAGAGTGAAGAAGTCTGGAGGACTAAAGGGGAAAGTAAAGGCGAAGTTTGGAGGAATAAAGTGGAGTGAAAGGCAGGTTCTGGAGGACTAAAAGGGAGATGCAATACTTTAAAATCCTATTTAAATGAGCTAATAAGAGAAAGAAGATGAGCTGTTTTTAAGAAGGAAACACTTGCAATTTAACAAATGCAAGATGGAGAGAGAGTTTAAAAGGTCCTATGTTATGCAAAATGTATGATTCATTTATAAATCTTGTTACATTTCCAAAGCTCAAAATGCAATGGCCCCTCATTTCAGTAAAGATTGGCAATTTCAGAGCTGAAATTATCCAAAAATATTCTAGTTAAGGTGTAAAAATGCTTAAATATACAGGTTAAAAATACACCTGCGTGAATGAGACAAAACACAACTGCAAGTATGTTAGTGATGATGAAACATAACATAACATAAGAAAATAGTGTAATACGGGCCTGTTGTTAATGCTGTACTGTGGAACATTTCAGGCAACGCAATGCCAAGCAGGCTGCATGAAATTCACTAGAGAAGTTACACAATCAATACATAAATAAACATGTGGGGAAATGTTAAAGGGAATGGCAGAAGTGTGTAATTATCCAACACAACACAGTGACTCACGGCGTCAAATCAGGTCAGGTACATTGTTCAGCGCTAACATGAATCTTTTATGTGATTTGCTCCTTTTGTCTTGGCCTTGTTAGCAGCACGGTGCACATATCAGGGGGTATTGTGTTCTCCGGCCCTCTCCTGGCTCCACAGCTCGGTTTGATTATTGGACAAACTAGAACACAGATTCGCTCATTATACTTTTGTTTACGGTGACTTTGAGTGGAAGCTGGTGGAATGCACGGCGAGCTTCTGGAGCCCAAGAGAAGCAGGTACAAAGTGGTCCAACCTGAGCCGGAGCGCAGGGTAATTGGCAGGAGACGCTGCACCAGTCCACCTATAGCGCGATTCGTTTAGAGCTACACATAGCAGCTCGGAAATGAAAGAAGGTACGAGAAAGCCGAGGCCAGAATGTAACAGGTCACACATATAAATATAAAGCTGGTCAAACGCTGCAGGGACATCAATTTAAAACTTCTCCTGTAGTTTACTCACAGAAATGTAAAAAAAATAAATAAATGCATTAAAGTTTTTGATCTGGTCGTAGTTTACTCACAGAAATGTAAAAAAAAAAAAAAAGAAATGCATTAAAGTTTTTGATCTAGTAATGTTTTCATATAGAATTAAGGCATTTTATGTGTAAAAACAGTCGAACTAACTATTTATGGGACATATCTGCTTTATTTTCAGGACATATTAGATACTACAATATTTACCAAAGGGATTTTGGATATATTATTTTGTATTTGAGTGAACTAAAGCTTGCTGAAAATTTGCCTAAAATTCAAATTTCGTCAAATTTATTTTTAGTTAAAACTAAATCAGGTTTGGAATTAAATATCAACAAATCCTTCGGAATGTTTGGTCCAAATCCAAAGTTCAGTGTTTCTAGGTGTTACTTTTAGAGCTCATCCTTGTGTCCCTGTGGGGGAAATGCATTTTGAGAAAATGCTCTTTGAAATTATAATGTCCCGTGAAATGTATGGATGCAAGTTGATTAAATGAAATATTTAAATATCTTTCAGTGCAGAGTGGATGACAAAGAGACCAAACTGACCAAAAATCTTTAGTGTCTTGCTGTCTTCATAATGCTTTTTATTTTTTTTATTTTTTTTTTAATTTTATGTCTATGTATTTCACAGATCGGCAGTGGATTTTCAGGAAGCTTTGTGAATGTAATAGTGTAATTTGACTTATAAAACTTGTACACACCCAACCACAGGGAAGACTATTAAAATAAAAAGGACAATTAAATGTCATTTATCTTTTAAAATTCCCCTGTGGACTTGGTTATGTAAACATCTAGACTCAAATATTAGAATATAGGAGCAACATTAGAAATGGAGATGAGAAAGTTTTTATAGTTATTCCTTAAAAACACTGACCCTGAGTGGCCTGAATCAAGAATATGAAATGAAACACTTCTTATAATGTTATATTTACACTGCAAATTTCTCTGATCTCGCCAAGATTTTAAAACATTTACAACTTCATCTTGTTTTCAGATTTATTATCTACTAACTAGACCAGAGGCTGCTCCATTCTAGTTTTATGTTGCTATCTTACCTGCCCGATGATAACATATGACTGATGGTAGTATCAGATGTTATGTACGTGTTCTGTGTATACTGTGTTACATATTGTGCACATCTCCTATGACTTTTGGACTGGCCAATCAGTGAGCAGAAGGTTTATATGTGAGTGGCCCTCAGAGAGAACCACGATCTGACCAAAATCCACTCATCCAAATGTATTCAGTGCAGTTTGGGACGAAGTGTGCAGGTTTGTGTCACTTTCAGGGTGGGAGATTTTTACCTTCAGTACGATTAGACGTGTGACTAATAATATAAGACACATAGAGGTGTAGATTATGATGAACCATGGAAGAAAACAACACGTCTGGAGCTGAGTGACAGTAATGGCCCTGTTTTATAACATCATTACACACACATCAGAGGATGTTTTAGTGCTGTAGTCACTTCTGTTTAAAAGGTCTAAATCTGTCTGCAGTCAATCCTCACAAACTCAGCTCAAGGACCTACATGTTTCTATTGGATTTGTCCGAAAAGTGAAAATCAAATATAAACTTACTTTTACACTGCAGGAGCTGATCGAACGACTCAGACCATCCCACGATGTCCACCGGAGCCCTGGAAAAGCAACAAGATGAACATATACATACCAGCATAAAAAGAAACAATGAACATTAGAGAAGGAACAATATTATAATAATGCAATTAAGTTATTTACAGAAATAAAACCTTGCGTTACTATGAGTCAAATTGGGACATTAGTCATTTGGAAATGTTTTATTTATTACTCTTGTGTGTCAAAATTTGCTTTTATCTTACCAGTCATTTATATTTACTGAGGCCGAAACCCCACACTCTTGTATCGCTCTGTACTGTACTTGGTGTATTTTTCTGTCAAATGTCTCTGTGCATGTTGTATGTTGTAAATTAAATTCAAAATAAATAAATAAAATGTGCTTTTATCTCAATAAATTATTTATTCTGACAAAATCTGATGCGAATTGGCACATGGGTGGAACGTGGGCATGAGATTGGCACAGGACACTTGCACTTTCTCATACTAGAAACAGTGTAAAATTGACATATTTTGTTTTATCTGCACTAAATTTGGCACAAGTAATGATCTCTTGTTCTACAGTATGACATTAAGCAGCTCTATCTTACATTTATTCAACAAATGGTTCAAAAATGCGAAGAAAAACAGAAAGACCATACTGTGAAACATTCTAGACAAAGCAATAACATGTCCATAGAGAAAAGCGTTTGACCTCCAACAGAAAAGTTACACAAATATAACACCTGTAAGTGTGTCTGTTTACCACACATTATAGCACACATGCAGCATTCATGTCGTCTTGTTCCACCTGCTGTATGGTCTGAACTCCTGCACGTGTCTGAGCTGATCCACTTCTCAGAGCAGCTCTCGCTCTGCTTCTGCGAGGGCCACTCTTCACACTGTCACTTAAGCGTCCTGTCAGTGACACACGTCCACAACGTGTCCACACTGTGTCCAGCACTCCCCATATGTGTGTGTCCACGGAGCAGCTGAATTATGAATGAGATCATCCCCAGCAGACACACTCATGCGCTTTGATCACCATGACCCACTTTCACTGCGAGAAGTTTGTCAAGAAGCAGAAATACTACTACTACTACTACTACTACTACTACTACTACTACTACTACTACTACTACTACTGAATCAAACTGTCTTATCTCTTCAGAACACTTTGTGCATGAACAGTCGTAGAATAATCAGGTGTTTTGTCTACCTGCGTAAACTTGCCCCCATCAAACGCACAAAAACTATATCAAATGTTTGTGCTTCGTTTGTGCTGCTTTCGTTTTTGAGATATTAACGACTCTTATGCTCCAAAATGGCCCAAAATGGTGTTGATCTTTTGCTCTTCCTTTGTGCTGTTTTGTGCTGCAAAAAGTTTAGTTTGTGCTATTATGGTTATATTATAGTTATATATAATAGTAAAGTCTGTATTATCTATTATATCCATCGGAGTGGAAATGACGTCATATAATTTCCACAAAAATAATGATTATTAACATGAGAAATAAACTCGCACAAATAAAAATGGTCACAGCACAAAACAGCACAAACAAAATAGAAAGGTTTTGTATAATTTTCTGCCTGTTTTGAGGCTGGACGACGTCATCGGCCTAAAATAAAACTGCAAATGGGTCAATGATGTCAAGGATGAAGGCAAATTTTAAAATGAAATTTCATGTGGGACTGAAAACACTTCAGAAAATATAACAAAAAAGAAAGAAAATAAACATGATTTTTCATGTGGGACTGAAAACACTTCAGAAAATATGACAAAAAAGAAAGAAAATACATATGATTGGATTTAGAGTTATTTTAAAGAAGTTTAAAAATCATGAGTTAAGGGCGGACGGTCGCACCACATGAACATTTGACACTTTAATGACAAAAAACATGCAGAAAAAATATTTGGTTCCATGGAGGTCAGAGGTTCTACAGGAAATATTATGAAATTTTTACATTTTCAACTGAAGAAATTGCATTTGGACACACGTCATGTCACTGACTCTAATACCTTAAAGCCTTATATTAACCATAATAGCACAAATGGAACTTTTTGCAGCACAAAACAGCACTGAGCATTGACATAGTTTTTGTGTAACTTTGCATTTGATGGGGACAACTTCACTGAGGTGTTTTGTCTCTGTGAGGAGGGACGGGGCTGTTTTTGCAGCAGATGAACCTCCCGGAGCTGCACTGAGCGCTCATTTCAGACGCTTTTCTTTTCCTTACCACCAAACGAAAATCTCCTTCTACCCAGAGACCCCAAGCCTGAGCAGCAACCGTCTAGAGAATCCAAACACTACATTATAACAAATACTTGGGTCATTATGTCCATGAATAAATCAGCATTACAGCAGTTATTACTAAAAGTTCTATCCACTCTACTACTACTGTATTTGAGTACTTTTCAGACGCTTTTACTTGAGGAATATTTCTACTGACAGTCTGGAAACTCCATCATAAAGACTTTTTAATGGACTTTATGGACTACTTTGTGTCCCTTGAATAGTTTTGATATATCCAGTTTTTCTTTTTAACAATAGACTGAATAATGTTTGTGTTCTTATTTGAGTAAAAGTTGTAGTTCCTCCTCCCACAGTGAGTCTACAAGTCACAAAAGCTTCAAGTTGAACATTTGTGTGATGTTATTCTGTCACATTTTTTCTTTTAAAGTTGTTCAAATTGTGTAACTTTTCTAGTGGAGGCTCCATCAAATGTTTTTTTTTGCTTTTGAGATGTTATAATTTTGTCTGGAATATTTCGCAGTACGGCATTAAACCTTTCTGTCTTCATGGAGTAAAAGGTCAGATCTGTGGAGAGGAGAATGTTGTTTTTCTGGGTATTTTTGAGCTCTAAAACCACCTCTAATTGAATAAATGTAAGTTAGAGCTATTTAATACTGTTTGTACTGTGGAACATTTCAGGTAGAGCAATGATGTATCCATAGAAACAAGCAGAAAACTTGTACAGTGCTCATTCAAGTAATTCCATGGACTACTACCTTATACTTCTACTTGAGCAAGATTATTTTGAAGTAACGTTACTCTTACTAACTCAGGGTGACCAGATTCTTAAAATTATAAATGGTGGGACAGTTGGTATAAATAAAATGTGGAAAAAAAGGGAAAAGAGCGTGTAGAACAAACAGAGATTTCTCTATTTTGGCAAAATAAATGACGATTTATGCTTCTCTTTAAAGTCAGCAGGGATCGGATAAGTCAAAAATTGGGATAGTCCTGTTTTAGTCCTGGTTTAGCTCTATGGGGCAAGTCCATTTGAGGGAATTACTGCAGTCCTATACTCCACCCAGTATAGGGCTGCAGTAATTCCCTGATATCAGCTGAGCAGCTCTTGTTGAGGCTCAAAACGAGGGGCGACAGAGGCTTTTCTGTGGCAGCGCCCAGACTGTGGACCAGCCTTCCTCCTCTGTCAGATCCTCTCAGTCTGTAACTCAGTTTTAGACTAGACTGAAAACTCACTTCCTCTCTCTGGCATTTAATACGAGCGAGTCAGGTTATATTGGTGCTTTACTGTAGTTTTCACATGGATCTTATGGTGTTATCTGTATATGGGTCAGTGACATATAAGGATTTTCAACAGACAAGTTTTAAAGCTTTTCAAATATTTCCAATGTCAGGTGCTTAAATTTATGTTTTATATGAATTTTTTTTTGTGCTTTCTTATATACTTGAATTGGCTACGACCTTAAAAAATGTCATGTGGTGCGACCGAGAATAACCTTAAAATAGTTTTATTTTCTAAAACATGTTTAGGATGTTAATCTAAGTTCTGAGTAAAATAAAAATGATAATGGCCATGTTTACATGATGTTTTTAATTTCAAATGAAATTGTTCTGAATTAAATAGATCAGATTTAAATTATTCTCCTTCAAGTTTAAATGGAAGTAATTAATAATTCTGAATTAAGGTTTACATGGAAAACAGGTTAAATTGTCTTTATTCCCTCAGGAAGGTTCTGATTGGACAGAGACATGAATGTATTTACGTCTACAGAAGAAAACACTCAATCAGCTGCTACCAGAGTTTGGCTTTTTCTTTCTGCTTTTGCTGTTTTCTGCCTCTACTCTTTTCAATATCTGTAGTTCTCCCTGCACTTATTAAAAAAAAGTTTTGTTTTGAGACCAAAGTTTGCTCCTAGCACCTTTTTGCAGTGCATCATCACGTCATGTGGGCGTTTCCGATGGGAAACATTGGAATAAACCACCCACTTAAATAAGAATAAAGATTAATTCCGAATAATCCTTAGGAATTAAGTGTTTACATTGTCTCTTTAAAGCGGAATTAACTTTTATTCCAAATTAAATTATTTTTAATCAGATTTAAAGCTCTAATTTAAATGATCATACTAAATCATTTAAATGGGGCAATTGAGATTTTAAAACATAAAAACATGAGATTTGAAAAAATGGACATGCTCGGACAAGATTTGTTTCAATATTATGGGGAAATATCGATTCAAGAAAGATGAAAATTCATGTGGGACTAAAAACACTTTAGAAAATATGACAAAAAAGAAAGAAAATAAATGTGATTAGATTTAGAGTCAGTTAAGAGCAGACAGATGCACCACATGAACATTTGACACTTTAAGTGCAAAAAACATGCAGAATAACTCAAGATTTGTGAAAAAAAATTATTTGATTCCACGGAGGTCAGTGGTTCTACAGCTATGTGGGGAATTATTATAAAATGTGAACCTTTTTAACTGAAGAAATTACAATTGGACACACGTCAGGTCACTGACCCACATCTGTATATGTATTTGTTTTGTGATTGTTGACTTTTATGTGAAGCGCTTTGGTCAGCTGAAGTTATTTTAAATGTGGTATAGAACTAAACTTGAATTGGTTTCATCTTAGTTTAGTCCTGGTTTAGCTCAAATTGGTCAAAAATAGGGACACCTGGGACATTTCTTGTATAAAACTGGGACAAATCATCAGTTTTAGATAAATCCGCAAAACTGGGACTATCCCGGGTAAATAGGGACATCTGGTCACCCTGGATACTGGATACCACCTCTGGAAGTAATAGTAGCAGTAGCCATTTCAGTACACAGTCCAAATAACCCCTACAACAACTACCTGTTTGCTAACTAGTCGCTAAGTTGTGTCTAACCAACAAAAAACATGCCTCCCTTACAAATATATGACAATGACAATATAGAGGAATTAAAAATGATGTTCAGATCTACAGAAAAACTTACATATCATGGGTGGAGCAGCTGTAGTCGTAGTTTTCACAGCGGTATCTGCGGTGAACTCGGCTGACGGTCCCAGCGTGGGAGCTTGAGACAGTTGCTCTGCAGGTTTGAGCGTGTTTTCGACTGAAGAAACAGGTTTGGTCTGAAGCTGAAGCACTGTAAAACGTGCCAGCCCCAGAGAGTGTACAAGCGACAGGGAAACAGCTCTTCAACTCAAGAATGGATCTGATTAGGTGTTATCTGTAGGGCAGAGCTGCAGAATTAGTGGGAATTAGTAGGAAATAATCAAAAAGCATTGGGTTTTAAAGACTCAAGTCACTTTAAAATGATATGCATTAATTATATGAATTGTACCTGATTACTACTCTTTAAAAAGCCAATATTATGCTATTTTCTGATCTATATTATATCATCACACACATACCTGGAGCTGTGTTTTGTTTGACTCACTCATGTTGTAACACAGAAATCCCATAATCCTTGTCATGTGGTAAAACAGGAAGTGCTCTACTGTGTGTTTTAATTAACATTTATTTATTTTATTAACACTCTTCACTAGAATCATTTGGATAATTTCAGGCCTGGAGTTGGCAGTCTCTACTGAACTAACTTAAAAAAATAAAAGGAGTTGTAAGTTGAAAACAACTGCTGCATGACATCACAAGGTGGAGTGTTTAGAGCTTTGGAGATGTAGACGGACTAATGAGAGTTACTCAAACGTGTAAATGAAACAAAACACAACTGTAGGTCTGTTTTTGAGGAGACAACAACATTCTGACATGGTTTAAAGCTCACAAGAGGCGATGTTGTACAATATAGAATCCTTAACCTTTCCTTAACCATAACTCTTTCTTATTTATAACCCGTTCCTAAACGTCTAGTGTCTTTTGTGCTTGCATTTTACAGCGTCTGGGCAGTTGTAGCAGATGTTAGTGCATGTGCAGAGCACCTCAACACATCAGCTCCATTAGACACTGGGAGAGCAGCCTGCTCACCTCTCACACCTCCACTCTGTTTCTTTGAGCTACAGTTGCACTTTAACATCCTTTTACAAAGACATACTTTTAAACACAAGTCTGGCCTGGTACTGCAGCTTAAAGATGTAAAACACAGAAAAAAGCAGCCAGCCCTGAATACTCACAGATAACACGCCCTTCCAAATCCTAAACACTGCTTGTTTAAGCTTCGACTACGATCACAAGAGAACCTGGGTGCTATAACCACTGCACTGAGAACATTGAGTTTTGTCCATTCTTATGAACAGGCCAAACTCTGAGAGCAGTGCCAGCTGAGGTGGGAGGAAGAACCACAGATACATCACAGATCTGAGGTCTGCTGTGAGGAGGACGCTGCTCCTGTGCTCTGCACTGTTCATTACTCAACTATGAGGACTTTTCAGATCATTTATTTGAATAGAATTTTTCAGTCCAAGGTTTGACCTTGGTCTAAAAAAAACCCCAAAAAACTATTAAACTAAATAATGGACTATGAGGAAGGTGCTGTGTCCTTAGGCAAAGCACGTCACCCACATTGCCTAGTATGAAAGTGGTGTGTGTGTGTGTGTGTGCGTGTGTGTGTGTGGTGGTGGTCAGAGGGAACAATGCCGATTGGCAGCCGGGTTCCGTCAGTCTGCTCCAGGGCTACAGTGGTATTTCATCACCAGAGTGTGGGGTGAATGAACAGGGTTTCTGAGCTCTGAATCAAACTGATTTATTATTATTGTTTATTTAAGTTCATCTTTCTCATTCTGGGAAACAAGCATCTGCACTTCTGAGTTTGAAGTTTTTCAATAAATTAGGAGAAACTGGTAAATTCTCTCCAGACTTCACCTGGCTCGTGCCACAGTGATCTGTGTGTCACTGTGATTTGAGTTCCACACATGCTCAGTCTGAACTGAAGAGATCTGATAACCCAGAGCGTCATGACAACTGTTTAAATCTGATTGGTCAAAGCATCACAACAGTAGAACCAGATAAAAAAACTTTTGTTCCATCCAGATGACAAGTGCAGACATGAGCCTAAAGCAGACTGAGGTGTGTGTGTTTGCTCTGGTTCAGCTGGGCGCCTTTGGCTTCTGCCCAAACCTCACTGCTGAGGCTGGTCCTGCTGCTGACTCCTGCTGTACCTGGACAGGTGGGTGTAAAGCTGCAGTTTTACCATGGCAGCCTACAGTTTAAATTTGATCCCACAATGCAACACATGTTAGTCATTTACTGCATTCTATGTCAGATCTCTGCAGACACCAGCAGTTTACCTGCACCCACTGCTATAAGCAGAATGTCACTTTGTACTGATGAGAGTAGAACACTGTTTTGATTCTCATGTTTTATAACAGCAATTTCTTACATTCTGTTCTCAGAAAAATGTCTACTCTGTTCCTTATTTATCATTCCACCACTCCAGACTCTGACTCTCATATGTGGGGTTCAGACAGGAACATGAAATTCGGTTTCTATTCGACTGTTCTACAGTGGTGTACAGAATGTAAAATAATGATCTGTTTGTTATATTTAAATACAACATATGAGGAACAAACATTTGGTAAAGAACAATATATTGGCAAGAACACTAAAACATTTTTGAATTACATTTCATCCATCATCCATCTGAGTATTAGAGATAAACTCTCGTCAGTCTTCTCTTTGTGTCCCTCTTATCTCCAGCAGGGGGAGCTCTGCCTCTGTCTGCAGCCTGCTCCCGCTCTGTGACAGGCAGAGCTGTGTTCTGCTGCTGCTGCCCATGTTAAAGACCCTAACCTTAGACCAGGACTATAACCCGACTTGGAACTGGACCATCTGGATCCAGGGCAGTCCAGAGAGCGGCCAGGGTTCAGCTAACGGCCCACAGTGACCAATTAAACGCAAGCAGACTCTGGGAAATGCACTGGTCTCATCTAACTATTACCATCACTATTTCTACTAAAAGTAATGCTTTTCTAAGAAGTAAATTGTATTGTTGCTAATACATTTGACATGGACTTTAGTACAGGGACTAATACAAACATGTCAAAACTAATGAATAGGCTCAATACTCAATACTGATTGCAATACCACAATGATCTTGAAAAAAAAGGTAGTACTTTCTTTTCTATTCCCATGTGGTCTTATATATGTGTACTCCTCAGTGCTCCAGTAGGTTCCATAGTGTCCATGGGTGTATACTAGTCTCTGTGCTCTTATATTTGTTCTGATACAGCTCCAGATCATTCTAAAGACATTCAGGAATAGGGGTGTGCTAAAAAAGAGATACATAGACACATACTGACATTATTAAAATCAATATTGTATCATTTCTCCATTTTCTAGTATCAATATTCCCCCCAGGCATTAGGGGGCAGTATAGTCACCGCCACCACATCTTTACTGAAGAAGAGAAGTGACAACGTGGGCAGGGGATGGACCAGACCGGCGCCGTTTGTATGCATTACCAAACTGTTAACAAATATTCGGGTAAAACGACCAACCTTCGAGTTCACTTGCGGCGCCACCATCTTGACAAACCAGCCCTGAAGAAAAGCATGGACCCAAAACAACCCACTATGGATAGGTGAATTAGCAAACGAGCACCTAATTCTCCGTGAGCATTTAGATCACTAATCACTTTCATCTGTCAAGGTCTACGCCCGTACAGTATTGTGGAGAACCCAGGGTTTCGCCTCATGGTTGACACACATAAACAACTGATGGAGGTGGTTTTCCCGCAAACGTTCCAGAGGGTGAAAAGTGTCGTTTCAGGTGCTTTCCCCCAGACGTTGAACCTGGGGTGTATTGAAACTACCTATAATGGCACATCTATTGGGTCACGTGAGACTCATTTCAAACTTTTTCAGGCGCAGCACAACAGTCAGCCACGTCCTCCGCCTGAAGCCAAAGCTGCTGCGGTTGCCGAAGCACAAACTGAGAGCTGACGTTGTGACCAGGTGGAACAGTGCGCACGACATGCTCTAGTTATTTCTTGAGCAGCAACCGGCCATATCTGCTGTTCTTCTGTCAAGTGACGTGAAAAAGAAGTGTGCAGAGGATACTGTGGATGTCATGAAGCTCATGAAGGTCTCTACACTAGTGATGTCCAAGGAAAATACACCAACACTAGCACCACTTTATGCTCAGCTCATCCATGATTTGCAAGAGTCCATCTGATTCCACTTTGGTGAAAAAAATCAAATCAGGCATTTGTGAGGATCTGAGCAAAAGGTACAAGGATGAACAGAAGGAGACTCTGTACTTATGTTTGGCACTGGATTCGTTCCTGATCAACGAGATGAAATCTACATGAGAGTCACTGCAGAGGCTGCAAGAATTCATGATTCATTTGTGGTATGTAAACTTGCTAAATAAATAAATAAATAAATAGAAAAACACATCATATATCATATAACATTTAAAATTACAAAGTTTAATATTAAATAGTAAACATTAAATGTATAATTGATTTTAAATTCAAAGTAGAATGTGTTTGATAAAAAGGCACCTGTGTCACTGGGTATAGATTATAACTTTCATACCGATGTGCTGGCTTGTTTGAATATGCCTTTTCTGAACACAAACATGTCATCTGTTTTACAACATAGGAAGAGGCTGATCTTGAGACTGTGACTGAGGTGATGCCTGCGGAGGAGGACCATTCTAAAGAAGTTCAGGAGGACATCTGTGCTGCTGCTCCACCACCACCCAAACCAACAAAGGACACGGGCAGTTTGGCTGATCTATTTGGTGCAACGTACAGCACAGACATAGACACAGAAGCACACAGGTTCATGCAGAAGAGATGACAAGGCACGAGGAGGCACCAGCCTCCCGCTTTCACAGGGAAGTCCACTTAGTTAAAAGAGCATCAGAATGAATATCCACTTATGGCACAGCTGGTAAAAATGTACTTGTGCATCCCAGGGACTAGTGTCTCCTCTGAGCACAAATTCTCCACAGCAGGACACACTGTCACTGCTCAGAGAAGTGCACTCAGCTAACAAATTCTGTTTAACACAATTCTTTAAGTGCTTTCAACAGCTTTTTATTTTTGTTCTGGTCATGTTCTTAGGGTTTCTAGTGTGCAACTCAGGTTTAATATCGAGGTTTAAAATAAAGGTGTTATGTGGAAATTTAAATGCAGCATTTGGTTTTCAACTCACAGCAGTGATTTAATGGTAATGTTGTATATTATATTATGTATAACTGCACTTGTGCATATGTTCAAGTTATTGTCGAGCTCGTACAAGCTGTGAATGATAAAGACCAATGCGACTGAGCACTTTTTCAAAGTTGTATGTATTATTCTAGTTAGAAACATGCATTAAACAAAAACACTTAATTTGTGCTCTTTAATCTTCAATAAATGGAAGGTAAATGCATCACTAATGTTTAATTGTTTGTGAAAATGGTGATCATTAAGTAAGAGGCTGAAAGACTTTATTTTTCTGAATCCTATGGAATCAGTTTGAAATATATCATATCAAATCACATTGAAAGTGCTCTGTACAGAGGTATGTATTGTATCGGGCCCTGCGTATCGAGGTACGTATCGTATTGGCAACTTCTTGGTGATACCAGCCACATTCAGGAAAGGTTCATTTTGTCCCAGAATGGGACTTTTTTAGTATTGAAATTGAAACTGACAACCCTAAACTGCTCACATATGGACTACATATTAAAGGCTAACTAGTAGTAATAAGTACACAAAATAGATTTTTGTTAGTGTTTAAGAAGTACTATTTATGTTTTATTATGCTTTTAAACGCACTGCACCTGATTTTTACCATCTTAACGGAAACAAAACTAGTTCATTTGACACAGTTTGGTGTTTCTCACTTCCCTTGTGCATCCTGAGCTTCCTCATTATTCACCACAATGAAATGAAAAAATGAATTCTAAATAGATGTAGACAGCAGACAAAGTGATTTCGATTTTTTCTGTTTTTAGCAAGACATTATGCTTAAATCCATGGGAAAAATTGGATACAGATCCTTTAATTTTACTATTTAAAAAGAGACAGTGGGTCCATGGCTCATGTGACCGTCTGAGCTGGAGACATGTGTCACAGTGAAGGACACGAGGACACTGGACAAACTGTTCCATCATGGACACTCCTGCTCACCCACTGCACCAGACTATAGAGGGACAGATAATACTCCCTACAACTGTACAACTCACCCACTGCACCAGACTACAGAGGGACACAGGAGCATATTCTCCAACAGGCTCCTCGAGCTCCGCTCAAACAGTGAAAAATACAGGACTACATTCATACTATAATATTCCCTACAACTGTACAACCCTATATCATGTCAATCATCACAAGTCTTCCTATGATCTTTTGTATATTTATGAGATTTTATATTTTATTTTATTAAAATATTAAAATATTCTCCTTTGAGTTCACATTTACATGGAAATAATAATTCCGAATTGAGGTTTCCATGGAAAACACATTCAATCTCCATTATTTAATTTGGCTTAGCGTCTGGGGTGGGGAAGGGTTCTGATTGGACAGCAGGGGGCGCACCAATAGATTTACATCTACAGAAGAAAACTCACACTTCAGCTGCTCCCTCACAAAACAGCCACAGCACATGGATAATGATGCTTCTATGAAGACCTGCTGATGGTAAGATGCAGCAGTGGGTGGAGCATTTGTCCACCAACCTGATCAGAGGATAGATCTCCTTTTGGACTAAGACCTATCATTGTGTCAGGAGGCAAGACACTTTCACCTTGCCTAGCTTGAACATTGTGTTTGTGGTGGTGGGAGAGGACGATGGTGCAGATTGGCAGTCTCACTTCTGTCAGTCTACCCCAGGGCACCTGTGGCTATAAAAACTCTATGCTCCAATCACTACTAGAATCTTTTGGATGATTTGGAATGTCCTGGAATATCTCATCTCTACCAATCTTTATTTAAGGTAAACTTATCTTAAAGGTCGTACTGACGACTTCCCAAGGAAAGAGAAATACAGTGACTGTTTATCCTTTTTCAATTGTTGCTCATGTGTGACTCCTCCTCCTCCTCCTCCACAGCTCCTAAAGTTATTTACAGCTGCTGTGCGTTCAGAGTTGCTGAACGAATTGCTGTTGAAGTTACCTGTCCAGGAGTAATTTAGCAACCAACATGTCTTCAGACCCTTCGTCTGCCTCAGTGCACAGCATCGTTGGAAGGAATCTCCAAGAATCACCTTCATTAGGCTCATTTTCCCCCTTTCTTCTTCTTTCAGTGACCTCAAAAACAGACAAACTGCCACTTTGTTTAGCGGTGAACTGGCAGTGGATTCTTTTTGTGCTAAGTGCAAGGAAGCTCCACTCTAAACATGAATGCACCACAGCATGTGTTGAATTTTAACACATCAATATGTTCTATTTTGGACAACAAGCATGTGTATTAATGTGTGTAATAGTTACTTTCAACACACTGTTAAAATGCAATTTACACATTAGTGTGTTGCTAAGAATTACCCCACACAAGCATGTGTCATTCCACAAAGTTCATCAATATGATAAAGATGATACAAGATACAAGTTGAAAAAATGTGTTTACTTTGGAATGTTTATTTTTCTGTGCATGCAATATATCAACAGGCTCAAATAATTAACATTGCCTTAACAAAATTAATGAAAAAATTACCTTACTCTAGGCTTAATACAATACATTCACATTTTAAAATGTTTAACCCCCTGACCTGCAAAGTTTTCAGGGGAGAAAGGAGCTAAGAGCCGCTGCATTGGTGAAGTGTTTCGCATGTGTGGAGTGTGTAAGAGCCAAATATAAACCACGTCATCCCAGCGCCGGAGACTCAGTTACACTAGAGATGCAGGGAGTTTGATTGACAACCCAACAGCCAATGGAAAATGAGGTAGCCTCTTTCCAAGGAATAGAGTATTCTGAGTGTTGGAAACACAGACAGGATTACTCAAGGATTACGCAAACATGTGAATGAAACAAAACAACTTCAGGCATGTTTTTGGTGAGGGAACATTATTACATGACTTAAAGCTCACTAAAGTCTACTTTGTGTAACATTGAACAGCCCTCAACAGTTGACAGAGAATAGGTTTAAAGTAAAGCCACTGGAGCTTCTACATGACGCTGTGTGTGAGTTTATGTCCCGGTACAGCAGAGGGCTCCTGACCCATTAAACAGCAGGTCGTGCAGATGCTAATTCTGACTTAAAGCTTGTTTTAGCCATTAGCTCGACCCCTGCTGAGAGGAGTCTTGCTGCACACACTAACAGCTCACACAACGTGGGGTTTAAGGGGAACGTACCTGATTTTTACCATCTTCAAAACATGAAAAACACAACTGGTTGAACTGTTTGCAGTGGTTCAACATATTCCTCACTTACCTTATGCATTCAGAGCATCTTAAGTATTCATAGCAATTAATTTATTTGCACATTTGTATTACTTTTTTTTGCTAACACAGTGATGCTAACTATTTATTTATTTATTCTTAACTTAATTACAAGGAAATAATATCAGACACAGCAAAGTCCTGGGTTTTGAACATGGCTGTCAGTTTAAGTGAATGGGCTGAGCTCAGTAACAAGGCTCACACTGGACTCATCTGTGTGAGGTGATTCTACACATGATCAGTCCAGATGAGCTCTCACTGAAAGATCACAAAAGAACAATGACCGTTTGACTGGTTGAAACGTCACAAGAAAAAGAGAGAGAAAAGCATCTTCCCTGTCCACAAATGCACGTTTTTCACTAATAAAACGGTCTGTAGTCATGCTAAAATAAGATGTAGTGATAAGTATGTGTGTCAAAGTCACCATGTTTCTTTTGGTTTGTTTGGCCGGTGTCATTGGGAGCGTGAGCTGCAAAAACTAGCAAATAGGTCAAATGTACTTGCACTTTAAGCTTCCGTGCTGTTATTCCGACATGCCACTATTTAGACACTGACGTCTAAATTTGAAGCGTCCCACTACTTCAACTTTTCAGACATTCCGCTTTTCCAACATGAATAATGTTAATGTGATAGCCCATTATACTTTGCGCTCCCATTTATCACAAGATGCTCAGAGAATACTTCGACCATCTAGGATCTCAGATAGTGGGAAAATACCTGCATGAAGTTGGTCCCCCATCAAATGCAAACCTTGTGCTGTTTTGTGCTGCTTGTGCTGCTTTAGTTTTAGAGATATTAACGATTCTTTTATAGGTCAAATTGAGGTCAGCAGCGCCAAGGAAGCTTCAAAATGCTCTGAAACATCCCAGAATGGAGTAAATCTTTTGTTCTGTTTTGTGCTGCAAAAAGTTTTGTTTGTGTAATTATATTAGTTAGTTATATTATATTAGTTTTATTTTTGGCCAATGATGTTGTGAGAAATGATTTCTTGTTAATATCCTTATAATCTGTGTTCTTCTAAGGGGTCTGTCTAATTCCATAATCTGTGCACAAAGACAAAGAGGCAGCATTTAGAGTGACACAGACATGTGAGACAGGGGTTAAAAATATATGGACTCTGTTGCTTCAGTGCAAGGTCGACACAAGGGGAACCGTGGATATTTGCGGAGTTTGGGCAGATTCAAAGGAGCCATACATGTACGGTTTAAAGACTGTGGTGTTCAGGTTATTTTCAAGCTGTAAACCATACCAAATATGGAATCCAAGTCATTTAAAGAAAGCTGACGTCTGCCAAAATGGCAGTATAAACGTGGAGAGATGTCAGGGGTCTCTAGAGATGAGTGGACAGTCGGCAGGGATCTGGGGTGAATCCCCAGAGGTGAACCTGTATTTCTGTTTAAGCCGAATTAAAGGAACCATATATTAAAATGCATCTGGACTTCTGGACTCTTGTTTTCATCGCCTCCAGGGAAAAGCTGACAATGTCATTCAGCTCCTCAAAATGTTCAATCGTCTCAAAACAGGCAGAAAATTATATGAAACATTTGTATTTCATTTGTGCTGTTTTGTGCTGTGACAGTTTTCATTTGTGCGAGTTTATTTCTAACATTATTAATGATTATTTTTGTGGCAATTACATGATGTCATTTCCGCTTTCAATACCTCAAAACAGGTTTGTTTGTGCCTTGACAGTTTTTATTTGTGCGAGTGTATTTCTAAAATGATTAATTAATTAATTATTATTTTTGCAGAAATTATATGACATTAGCGGCTTTAGCAAAACTCCACAAAACTAGTGAAGAGAAACAATCTGAGGCTGTGGAAAATCTGGATCAGTGTCTTTAGTAACTCACTTTTGATTCATATTTTATATAATAATGGAGACTTTTCCACAGCGTCTGATTGTTTATCGTCACTAGTTTTGCGGAGTTTTGCTAAAGCCGCTGCCTTTAGCTCAGCGGAAATAATGTCATATAATTTCCACAAAAATAAAATAGAAATATACTCACTGCCTTTAGCTCAGCGGAAATAATGTCATCATTTCCACAAAAATAATACATTATTTTAGAAATAACCAAATGAAAATAGTCAAGGCACAAACAAAAAACTACGTTTTGTAAAATTTTCTGCCTGTTTTGAGGCGACTGAACATTCTGAGGGGCTGAATAATGTTGTCAGCCGAAAATAAAACTGTTAATATCTGAAGAACCAGAATCGCAGCACAAAACAGCACAAACGAAGCACAAATGACTGACACCATTTTGGGACATTTTAGAGCATTTTGAAGCTTCCTCTGGGCTGCTGACCCCAATTTGACCAATAAAAGGATCATTAATAGCTCCTAAACTGCAGCACAAACAGAGCACAAACGAAAGACTTAGTTTTTGTGTAGGTTTGATGGGGGCAACTTACGCAGGTTGGAAATTATGGAAGAAGAGCATAGACTGCAAATACTTGTCATTATGAAGTGTGTTGTTTTTGTGTGTGACTTGATCTTGGTGGAGATTCCACCTGGACAGACTATCGTAACAAAGATGTGTCTGAATAATCACAATATTAAAAAGTGTTGGAAAAGCGGCACTTCTAAATGTCGGGATGTCGGGATAGAAGAACACAAATGAAAAACAATATAACTACAGATGGGCTTTTTTACGATGGGTTAAGAACTTTATAGCATGTTTTGCACAGTCAGAATCACAATGCCACTTCATAGTAAAAAAGAAAATGATTCTTATTTCAACATGTTTTTTCTTTTTTCCCTTTTTAGATGTGACTTCTGCATCTCTCGCCTGAAGTTGCACATCAGGATAGTGTAATTGCGTTCTGATTGAGTATTCATAAATGATAATGCTTTTGTTGTGTCTTTGCTGATGCTAATTAAAGCTAATTACGGCTATGCTAATGGGGAGTGGGGAAGTCTTTATGAGCGCTCGAATGGCGCGATTAAGCAACTGTTTATCCACAGAGGAGAGAGGCGGAGGTGGAGACGCTTTACTGTTCACTGGAAAGACGCCTTTGATGGATGGATGAGACGAGCGCTGAGTCAGCCACAAGGAAACCAACGCTCTTAACTTGGATGGAAATAAAAGTGTCGAAACTCAGGCCACAACTAGTAGAAAATTGTAATGAGGGGACGAATTAAGCAATTTATTTTCGGCCATATATTGTATTATAATATGTTATGGTATTGTTCCCTTATCAAAAACACGCCTGAGGTGGTTTTAGATCTCATCCATGCATGTTTGAGGTATTTTGCACTCGCTTCTGGGATCTATTCAAACCCTCCTTAAGATTCTGTTCAATCCTCCACCCACAAGCCTCATTTCCAGTGAATATAGCATTTTTAAAACAATCAAAAGGTTAAATGGTGATCTAAATATGTTTCGTGTTGGCAGTTAATATCCTATATAAGTAAAGCAGTAGTAAAACAGTTGCCCTGAGCTTTAAATCCAATAAAAAATTATTTAATTTGGAAAAAAATAAACAATCCGCTTTAAAAAGACCATGTAAAAACTTAATTTCTAATGATTATTCGGAATCAAACTTTATTCCAATTTAAGTGGGTGGTTTATTCCGATTTTAAAAGGCTATTTAATTTATTCCATGACCATGTAAACGTATTTCGCTTAAAAATAATTCTGGTCGATCAGCGCTTGCTCATTGGGTCGTTCTTCTGACGTGATGACGCTCTGCAAAAAGGCGCCCGGAGAAAACTTTGGTCTGAACCCAAACAGTTTTTCTAATAAGTGCACAAAAACAAGTGGACACAGTGGAAGCAGGAGAACAACAAAGCTAAAGAACATAACAGCAAAAGCAGAAAGAAAAGGCAAAACACAGACAGCAGCTGATTGTGTGTTTTCTTCTGTAGACTTTTAAAAAACTGAGACATTTCCCTATGTTTGTAGTCAAATGGAGAATTCGCCTCTGAAAATGTATCTTTCTAAAAACTCTGGCTAAAGTGGAGATTTTGGAAAACAACGGTTTTGCGTTTGCGTGTAAAGTGAGATAAACTGAGTTTTAATTCAGCTGACGTGCCCAATGTTTACCTTTTTCTATGATGATCATGTGATTCTGCAGCATCAGAACAGCAGTCACACTTCTGCTGCAAACACTTTGCGTTTACACAGCTGATGTGTTATATCGATAACCAGAGATGAATGAGGCTCGGAGCTCAGCAATTTTGTCACTTCTCCCTCCTACTAGAAAACCCAGTCACCGTCACCACCAACGGCCCCGGTTTTGGGTCCTGGACTGCAGTCTGGTGGGATCAGTGTGAAAATGAAGTGGTTTCCCAGAGGAGTGGCGAGAAAATTTGCCATCCACAGGCTCGGTGTAGTTATGATGGTGCTCGATGCCGGATTTATGCGGTTTGATGTAAATGAAAACGTTTTTGAAAACAATGCTGGGTGCACAATGTTAAATCTGTTAAATCTGTTCTACTTAATTCAGAATAATTTAATTTCAGAATAAAAAACCTGATGTAAACGTGGCCACTGAGAATCTTTATGAGATGAGCAGGCAGCAGACCCTTCATCACAAGTTATAATACATCTTCAGTGATTAGATAAAAAATGTATGTACCATAAATTTCGGACTACAGATGGAACTTGAATATAAGTCGCATCAAAAATCTTTTACTAAATTTTAAAAGACTTATAGTCTGAGTCTAGTGGCTTATAGTCCGAAATTTACGGTAGTATGTATTTTCATTGCCCAATCAGAGTACAGTACTTTGAATCTGTTACACTGAGTTGCATTATATTGTACTGTTAAAACGTGACATAATTACAAACAACTAGATTTTTGTTGCACATTAATTTGTCTAATTAAAGATGAAAAGTAAAAGCTGTGTTTTCTATTTTTCTTATTATCTTGAAGTGCAAAGCTAAAATTAAATGAAGTATCACCATGTCTGTAACTATTCTGAAAAACACCAATTAAAAGTAACTGTACCAGGAAGTCCATTCAAGTCAATAGTTTGAGCTCAGCGGTGCAGGTCTCTAGATTAGTCCAGCTTGGTGTGGTACTTCCAGTGCTCTCTGTACTCTGAACATGCAGTACACATGTACTCTTTTCTCAAACAAGCACACACAAATGCATCTGAATGTGCACAAGAAGCGCAAGTTTTTCTAAAAATAGGTATAAATCATTACAAAAATCAAATCTTTTTGAAAACTGTGGATCCCTGGGTAGGACGATTTGTTTTCATTGAAGTACCAGTGGCAACTTAAGTAAAAATATCTGATGCTGAATTCTGTGTCTTCCCTTAATGGAGACCGGTGTTTTCACTACAGAAATCAGACAGACGCTGCACATTACCTGTGTCATCCTCCACACTGGAGAATGTTCCTGTTTGTTTGTTTTCAGTTGTTGGATGAAAATTATTGTACCTATTCACATAAGTTTGTTGTAATTGCCATTTACTCTCCCATGGTAAAACTAATACAAATAAAAACATTCCCAGCTGCCTTTCCTCGGTGTCCTCATGTTCAGACATGTTGAATCGATTCTCCGTGCTCTTGTCTCGTCAAAGAGCCTCTTGCAGAATCCACTGAATCATGTCGCCATTTGCTTCTGGCACTTTCATCATTAAAACTTCTGTAGAACACGAGCGTCCCACCACTCGCCAGATAAGGCTTTTCTTCAGAGGGTGAATAGAAAATTAGCTCCGCAACATCCGCGCCGGAGAAGACAGGGCCATTATTGGGAAGAGCTACAGACCTAGAATACATTAGTCTGCAATGAGCAGAGCAGGTTTAATGACAAGACAAGAGACACAAAATGTGGTACGTGAGTTGTCTCTGCTAGACTCTAGACCTTTTAAAAGTCACTGTATGAATGTAGAAAGAGCAGTTGGCATAAAACTTATTTATTTACTTTCTACTGGTGAACATTTTGGATTTTAAAGTGGTATTATGCAATTTGACTTTTCATGTTAAAAGTAATCGTGTGTCTGCTCTGCTGGGTCAGGTCTTGTTCACAAACCATGCCTCATTCACACCAAACACCACTCCATGAGTCACATCAGCTCACTGCCAAACTTATTTCCATGACAACGTGCCTCAACTGAGCAGAGCCCCGTGAAAACCACAGTCTGTGTAAATAAATGGACAGTGCGAGCTGCCACGTACCAAATAGGAGGTGAGTATGAGGCTCTTCCAGCTCCTTCTGACCCTGGCTCCCATTGGCTTATACTGAAATATTGTGGAATATTATCCTCCTCTCTCTGTACCTGCTGATGTGAGCCTCATCATTTTGTTTTTATAATGTTCATATTAACTCACTCTTCCTGATCCTGGTGTGTGTTTTTTCATATTCGTAATAGAGAGCCTGGCCTCAGATTCACTCCTGTAATATTAAGTCACAAAGTTCATTTGAGTGGAGCTGAACACTGTGGGTGACGTCACAATCACTTAGTCCCCTTCTTTATGTAATGGGATGAGTTGTAAGAGGCTTCCTCCATTGGGTCTTGTGGCACGATAAGCACAACACGTCTGCAGCACACGGCATTACACATGGCAAATGTAAGCAGTCTTGCAAACTTGAATTGGACATTTGAAAATAAGGTTTTTAATATGCTCGTTTGCAGTCTTATGTTATGCGCATAGGCACTTTACCTGGCTTAACTATCTCCAGTTATCTACACCGGAGTAGTTCCTTTATGTGAGTTCTCATGTGCATTTGACCATAACTTAATGTTCTTATAACGCCATGCTAACTTATTTTGTATTGAATTGTTTTTAGTTGTCGGTTACTGTCTGATTCAAGGAGAGGAGACATATTTTTAAAGCTCCTTCAACTTGAGATACAAGATAATTATGCAATGTAATCAGTTTAGTATTGTGGGTTTAAATATGAATTGAATATGTATAGGTTTTAGTGCTTTTGTGTTAAACCTGTCACTATTTTTTATCCCACTACTGTTTTATTTTATGAAATGTAATTTGGGCTTTTTAGTTGTTTAAGCTTTTAACACTTTAGATTATATAACCAGTTTGGGCAAGTGTGCAATAGAAACATCTGTGCAATACATCTGCTTGCTTTGATTTTTGATTTGATTTTGTGTATATTTGGATGTTTATTGCACTGAATACTGAACTTTCATACCTGCACACTGCCTATTTATTAAACATTCTAAAGTGTTCTGATTGTTAAATAAAATAATGTAAATGAACTCCAGCCTCTGCCCAGTTCTTTCTGGCACCTGCAGTGTGAAAATATGACATTTATACAGTCAGTGGTGGATACGCACACATGCCCTCACTTCCCTGTACACGGTGGTCTTTTCTTTCACCTGTGGCTAAATGCACCGTGATAGAGCAGAGAAAAAGCTTCCTGGATGACACAGAGGTAGACTCACCTGTACAGACTGAGGCAGGAGGAGGAGACATGTTGGAGAACGTGTGATCCAAGAACTTTTCCTTCATACACAACACGCTCATCCCGTTTAAAGTTGCGAGTGGAGCCACTCCTGTGTGAGAGCGGAGCTACACTTGGAACAAATGCTCTTTCATGTCAAACTAGTGGCAGTGTGAAAACATGGTGATCTACATGTATTTTGTTTATAATTGTTACACCATAATTAATAAGCCCTTTTTTAAATTCAAGTAAGCTTTGAAAAAGCTATGGGGTGTTTTGAACAAACAAGGACATGGATGAACGTGTGCACCACTCAAATTCTGAACCTTGCACGGAGGTGCATCCTGACCTTGGTTTGCTCATGAGATTTTTCTAGTGCCTCGTCCCTGCTCGTCCTCAATCGTCTCTAATCGTGCACATCACGTCTCAGTTCATACTCAGCATGTTTCCACATTTCTGCACCATCTTTACAACATTGCCTATAGCATGTCATTCAGAACATTTGTTTTCTGTGCCATTTGGTGTAATAAGTTGTGAAGGGCCTGGTACCACCTCGATCACCAGGGTCCAACGTGCCAGCTGCTCTGATAATCAAACAAATACCTAGTTTCATTTGTGTAGCAGCAGTAATAAAAACATAATTTACCTGAGATGCTTTTAAATCCAGGTATCCCCAGAACTAACAAAGCACATTTCTGTAGGCGAGGTGCCTGTTCAGCTGAAGAAGGTGGTGCATGTGTTGTTTAGATGATTAAGAGAATTTAAATTCTCTTGACTTGTCCCCTACTTCTTATGTGCCACAAACTGCCTATAGCACATAAGGGTTCAGAGTCTCCTCAGACCCAGAGTACTTCTGATGATACTGTCCAGTGTGGGATACACTCTGACCTAGAACAGGTCCAGAACAAGGTCCAGCACTTAGACTCTGACAGTGATGAAGACTGGAGAACTCTGATCAGCTGTTTATTTATTTATTTATTTATTTATTTATTTATTTATGTGTTTATTTGATTGGGACAGTGCATGTTAATGAACATACATGACAAGCACGAATGTAAACACGCCGGATTGTAGCTATACAGCTGTTCAGCTGCACAGCCGAGGCAGGGGCTGGTGGAGATCATTACAACCAAGAACAGACCAGGACCACAGAAGCACAGCTACACCAAACTCCAGTTTATCCCCCAAATACAAGTGTGCACTAGATCACAGAGCTACGGAGGAAAGTGGAGTCATGTCAGGAACAGCTGAAGGTGCTGAGGGCAAGAAACACCAGTGAGTTTAGAGAGAAAGCTCTGGTGTAGGCATTTGGTGGCTCTTAAAGTATCTGTGCTTTCAGAGCACATGGTCCAGAGTTGCATTAAGAGACCACCGTTAATAGTGAGGGCAGGGTAGTTATACCAGGTTGCTGTCAGAAAATAGGGATAATCTGGATAATTTTCTGAACATCTCTTTGACAGTGTCCTTCAGGCACAGTTCTCCTCATCATCATGTACTCCTGCTCCAATCAAAAGAGGACGTATTCTCAGGTCCAGTTTTGCAAAGTCTCCCCTGAGGGTTTTACTGCTTGGCAGTTTCACAAGGCTCTGCAGAGGCATCAGCAAACCTTAACCTTGGCCTGTGTGAAAATACAAGAATATGAACCATGTCCACTTGTCAGTTCTCAACTGGACAGGGCCTGATGCTGGTTTATAAACCTGCCTTCAGTTTTTAGAAAATGCTTGACATCAAGCGCAACATCATAAGACACAATTCCTTCAAATAGATCATGTCCAAGACACAGTAGCATTCCAAAGTGGCACACAGGAAAGGTGAGAGAACTCTCTCTAATACTGAAACTTTACTTTGCACTTGCACAGTTTCTTCAGTCAGGAGGTGGAGGAGGAAGTCTTGTAAGGTGGTCCTTGTCTCTCCACGGGTTTGGGTCTTCACCCTGATGATGGGAGTGAGTTATAAGGCAGTAACAAGAATTTCCAAGGCAGAGTGACCCAGATTACAAAACAATGTCCCTTCAGACGGTAGACTATTTGGTCCAACAGTGCCATTCTCCTCCAAAAAAATCTGAATCAGATTAGAGAAGACCATAGCTGTTCCATCTCGCGATGTCAAATGGCAATACAGCCAGTGCTCCACTGTGTTTTTAAACTCCACATTCATCCACTGGATTTGTCTATCTTGACTGAATAAAAGGGAGAAGATGGCTGTTAACTTAAACTACCACTTTATGAAATGACAAGATGAAAGAGTATTTTGAGCTGTGGAGGCGGAGACAAACTAATAATAAAGGATTATTCAAACATGGGTGAATGAAACAAAACACAAGTCTGGGTGTGTTTTTCGGAGGTAACAACATTCTAACATTAACATCCCAAGAGTCAGTTTTGTGTAATACAGGACCAGAACCTTTACATATTGTTGTTCTAATGACGTGCGTGACGTAGTTAGAGAAATCACATATTCATACTCTTGAATGAGCTCTTGGTCCTTCAGTTCAGGAGTGTATAGGGGCCTGTCTAAAACACTGAGGAAAATTCCAGAGAAAAGCCCCTTGTATTAGGGTTAGGCCAAGAACAGATGAAATGCCCGGTTAAAACGTTTCTCCAAGACAATTAGAATCACAATTGAGGAGCCAATACGAGTTCAGTCATTTAGTCTTTCAAATATTTATTCTAACTTTTTTTTTTTTTTGCATCAGTCATCAGTTGAGTTTTCCAAAAAAGAGGAGTTCATCTTTTTGTCTTAAGATTTTACATATTTATTTTATTTGTGGCATTACATTTACGGGATGTGTATTTAAAAAGTACATCTCACTACACCAAGCCTGGAGCCAGAGTAGTAGTAGTAGTTGAGTAGTTTTCTAGCAGCACAGTTTTACTCTTACTTGATTTTTTAATATATTTTTTTTATTGAAGTAACACTGTCACACTGTGAGTAAAACTGAAAATAATTTTTGATTTCTCCATCAAATTACATTAACTACAAATAATAAATCAGATGTTACGTTCCGATTCCTGGCAGTTAGTCTTTAAATAACCATTACTTGAGTGTTTTTTTTTTTTCTTTATTTGAATAATTTCTTGAATTTACATTTCTTTTATGAGTACATTTTTGACTAACTGTACCTGGAGCTATCCTGAAACGGTAAAAGTGTTTCCTGGTTGAAAAGGGAATTTTAATTTATTCAGTCAGTGTGCACTTTTATATTTGTCAGTAAGGGCTACATGTTTTTTAATATTTCAAAATCACCCTCGTAGAGCACCTGTCCTGCCACACTTACTTTTCTATGGCCCCATGAAGCGCTCTATCCTCTTCTCTTCATCAGAGACCTGGAGTTGTGTTTCATTTTGTTCACACATGTATTAACAAGCACGAGCTTAAGAAGAGTTCTTCTCTCAAAATGGAAAACCAAAATGGAAAAAAGTCCAGTAGGCTGAAATCACATAATTTCTTCAAAAATAATAATGAATAATTTTAGAAATATACTAGCACAAATGAAAATTGTCACAGCACACAAGAAATGCAAACATTTTGTATAATTTTCTGCCTGCTTTGAGGCTATTTAACATTTTGAGACACTAGATGACGTCATCATCCAAAAATAAAATTACTGTTAAAAATTATAATAGGACAAACAGAACATTTTACAGAACAAAACTACACGGCTGACTTCATTTTAGGCTTCCTGGGCAGCTGGCTGACCCCAATTTGACCTGTTAATATTTCAAAAACTAAAGCAGCACAAAACAGCACAAATGAAGCAATGATAGACATTTTTTGTATGTAGGTTTCTGCTTCACACAAGTTGACCGAACACGTCATTGCAACATCACATGGCCACTCTGAGGAAAACTGCTAGTGAGCAGTCGAATTGATCAGTTAAGAAAAAAAAAACTCTTGGTCTGAAAAAATAACCTAATGACATAGAAAACCTTTGTTCCACCTTGTGATGTCATGTGTCATGTGATAATACCTGAAATGCTCCACTCCATACATCTTGATTAGACTCATTTAAATAATTGCAGCTCTGGAACTGCCAATCTCTACTGAACTAAAGGTAAAAGGGGAGCTGTTCACTTGAAATCTACCACTTCATGACATCACAAGGTAGAACGGAGCATTTTGAACTTTGAAAATGTAGACAGACTAATAATAAAGGGTTACAGAAACAAAACACAATTCCAGGTATGTTTTTTTTTTTTTTATGAATTAACAACATTTTAATATGTGTTAAAGCTCACAAGAGTCAATTCTGCATAATATAGTACTTTAATTATACGCAGTTTAAAACAACGAGTGTGAAGTGAGAGCAGTAGACCCAGGTGGTATATGGAGGACAGGTCAGCGCTCTGTCTCAGTTTCTTTAGGGCCTGGACAGAAGAGCTGAGAAAGCAGCAACTTTATATAGGAGTTTTATAGCAGTTTTATCTGTTATCTGTCCCTTTAGCTCTTGTTAGGTAAAAAAAAAAAAAAAATCCTTGAAAAACACACATCTATTGCACAAGAGCCCGATACATAATTAAAAGCTAGCAATACACGTCAAATTTAATAATATAATTCGAGCCAGAGTATTTAAAACGTAACTACATAGACTAATTAGAGATACAGGCCACATTTAACAGCAAAAAACTTTTATACTTCACACAAACTTCATTAGAAACTCCTTTTAAGTATTTACAAGTGTCCAAACCAGCACAGAAGAGCTACTTGCAGAGCTCATTTGCATTCTCTATTAGCAGCCTCATACTTGCATGTCCAGCCAGAATCACACGCTTTGACAAAACTTTACAAAGACTAAATGTCTGTAACAGCTAAAATAAGTGGTGCCTGTGTTGTATAGATGTTTAAGAATAATATAAAAAAAAAAATATTCTGAAACTAACCAGTCTCCTTCGTCTTTTACCTGGAACAAACGGCTTGGAGCATGTTAGGTTCAGAGTCGCCTCAAACCCCGAGTACTCTGTCCAGTGTGGGAGGGATACTCTCTGTGTAGTGCCTAGAACATGAGGTCCAGCACTCCGGATGACGATGAAGAAGATGGACATCATGGAGGTCATTACAACCAAGTCCAGACCAGGGCCAGAAACACAGCTACACCAAACACAGGTTTATCCCCCAAAATATAAAGTACAGTTCGCCTCAGCATCTTGCACTCTCTCCTCAGTGGGCGGACCCCGGAAAGGTCTTTGTAAAGATCTGGAGCCGTGTGGTCTCCTGATTTCAGAGGGCGTGATTGACAGGCAGAGGACAGAGGACTGAGAACCAGCAAAGATTTGGGCAAGTTTGTTTGCTTTTATTTAGATCCCCATTAGCAGCTATTCTTCCTGGGGTCCGTGTCAGGCTATGCTTTTGTTTGTTTGTTTGTTTGTTTTCCCCCTACAGACAACAGACAGGATGCACATGCATTATATTGACAACAGTAATGAAAGTTAACAGCCGATTAGATTTCAGTTAAAGTAAGTTATATATTTTGTTCTTAATGTTACCAGAATTTTGGAGAAATGTTTTCTGGATTTGAAATACATGATACACATTAGCAGCTGTGGTTGGATCTTCTCAAATTTGAAGTTCTTCTCAAGTTTGTCACCCTCTGTTGTTCAGTTCCAGGCTCTTCTGGATTTCAAACAGATTGTAGAAGATACGACTGGTCAGGCAAACCCCACAGTATCTAGTCTTATGTCAAATCAGTGACCCTCAGCAACCAATTACAGCCTGAGCTCTATAAACTGTATAAAGAAGTGGATTAAGGGAGTGTGACATACCCATAGCGTTTGGGTCTGTCAAATTAAGCTTATCAAGGCTGCACTTACGGGGAGCCCATTTTCATATCTGGAATTCCAACATTGAGTACTATATCCATCAGCCAATCAGGAGCGAGGCTGTTGAAGGTAAAGCAGGGAGTGAGCACTTAACTACACTGTCAATCAAACTTATTGGTCAACCTAAAATTAGGCAACCTAATTTGTATTCATATCTGTAATTATGGGTGAAAATAGCACAATAAAAAGCACTAGGATCATGTAGAGCAGGTTTAAGAACTTTTTAACCCTCTGAGACCCACAGTTGCAGAATTGCAACATTTACTTAAAGTTGTCTAGTGCCTCACACTGACTGAATAAAACAAAAGCTGCATATCCCAGAACCCCACACTCTGCATTACATCATACAACATTGTTGGGGTGAAAATATGAATATTGGAGTAAATATCACATTCCAAAGTCACACGACATGGCTGCTTCTACTGAGCACCATGGCCCCTTTTCTGGATCAGTTTTAACAGTTGTAGCTGTAGGTTTACAACCTGTAATATTTTATATACTTGTGTATATATATATATATTGATTTATGTAAATGTTGCAAAAACACAACACTGGGTTGGTGCCCCTTTTCCAGAGAATCCCTCCTCCCTGGGTGTTGAGTCAATAGAACAAATGTCCCAATGTAACTCTCAAACCGCTCACCGATCTCATATTCAGAGGGAGTCATTGTGACAGTATGGTTGTTTGCAGTGCCAAGTTTTGTGTTGTTAAAGCAAAAAAAGCAAAACAAAAGTGGTTTTTAACCAATATGTGTGGTTCATCTGTATCCTCTGATGACACCCTCAGAATTAGAGATCGGTCGGGTGAGTGATTCAAGAGTTTATGAGTGAAACAAACAAACACACACACAGACAAACATTCCCTGCATGAACAGGTAAATGTGAAGTTGTAATATTAATAACCACTGTAAGCCCATTGGTGCGATTTTGCAACATTTCCACAGATTCCTCAAAAAAAAAAGAAAACATAAATTATTTTTTGCATTAGAGACTTAGTAAAAACATGTTACAAGAGTGAAAAAAAAATGCATCACTTCCTGGTTGGAATGCGACAGCTAGCAGGTCAGCTATGTGCGTTTATATATACAGTCTATACTCTCTGGACCTGGTATGAGTGAACACAGTAGTGAGTAGGGAGAAGACAGTAGTTTTTAGGCCTGTGTTGCTTTAGTACTTAACACAGTATTCGTTGTGAGTAAAGAGGGGTGTACACTGTGATTATTGCCCATTTTTGAGTTGATTTTTCACTCGTGTGACTCGTCTTTCTGGGATTGCACCGAGTTTTGGCTTAATCATGTGTCGTGGGGTAACAAGAACTGATTTAATACCTCATGACCGGCTCCCGATCGGCAAAAATGGCTCATGAACAAGAATCGTGAGCTGTGAAACTTTTAAACCCTGCGAAGGCTGCATGTTACACAAGCAGGTTTTAATGTTTTGGCTCATTAGTATATTGACGCAGTACTATTCATCTAATACTTTAGTCTGTGCTTTTTTCCAGTAGATTCCACAGGACTCAAGGCGTTTTGTCCAAATCAGATCTTTCACTCTGCCTGTCGTCCCATAGGCTCGCCGTCTGTACACCAGCCTGATCAAATATTCATCATTGTTTTGATTCGGGTTTAAAGAAATAGTTTTATTTTGCTAACGGGCTCTAAGTATTCCTACTAAACCTTGGAGAAAAACAGTTCAGATTTCTGCAATAATTCAGCACAGTCCATCACTATGCAGAGAAGCCTTTTGTAATGGAGGTCATTGGAGGGAATGGATTCTCAATTGAAATCACGGCCAGCGTCATTGAAAATACTGTAGGCTTTATCTCCTCTAGACGAAATGGCGGAGTTTAGGAGAATCTATTGTCTAGTGTTTACAGGAAACTGAAAATACTTCTTTGTCTCCGAATGATTTCTATTATTGATTTATTTTGTGTTCGGTGGAGTTGCGTACAAGCAATTTGTGGCTAGTGAGGATTTAGTCTAACCATCTTATCAGCAGAAACTGGAACACAATTTTTGGGGTTTTTTCGTTCAAGAATGTACAATGAATCAAGCTGTCTCAAATCATTTAACATTTAAATATGGCGAACAAAGGAAGACATGCACACTAAACTCAGAGAAATGAGTTTTAAAGGTTCTATATGACGCAAATTTGACTCTCGACCTTTAAGACATCTTTATGAATATTGTTGCCGCATTAAAATCATAATTAGAGTTTTTGTTTGATTCCATTCACACATGTTTGATTGAGTCTGTCTGCATCTCCAAAGCTCAAAATGCTGTGTTCCACCTAGTGATGTCATGAAGCAGCAGTTTTCAAATTAACAGCGAGGGATGTGATTGGCCAAAGACAAAACAGCAGGAAAATATATATTCTAAAGTAGTGTAGTGCGGCAACAGTGCAGCATTACACACTCATTTTGAAACTTTCAGTGAAAAGTGTTACAACAAACATTTACTGGCATCTCAAAATTTGTCGCAAATGTCTTGACAGCTTCTCTGATTTAGCTGAAACAGTCCAGTGGCAGGTGTCTCCTTGGTCTCCTTGTGCAGTGTCCTCTAACCAGCTCCATTTAAAACGATTTCTGACTCCTTCATCAACAGTGTTTATTGGAGGGCTGTTCACTGCACGTCTGGCCACAAGTCCAAAGTATTCTGGAAAAGACATAATAAAGGAAATTATAATACAAATGCAGTTTTTAATCATTACACAACAACTGCAGTACACGTGAAGTTAATCTCCCACCTGTATACTGACAATGTTATTATGCAGCATGTACGAAAATGTGCTGTAAAGCCTAGATAAACTCAAACTATTATTATCATAGTCATCATCATCATCAATGTTGCCGTTGTCATTGTGTCGCCTACACCGCCGTAGTTATTATCTACACTGTTCGGTTTTTTATGTAGCCTCACCGTGATCTACACTTGGCACAACAATCACCAGGCTCCAACGCATCATGACGGTGAAAAAAACTCAACATCTTCACTTCTCCGAGCCTTATTTTCAACAGATCTTCTCCAAACATCACCGCCATCTGTATCCCTGTCACCTCCATCTATGTTGGGCTAAAGATCAATATTTTGTCGTCTTTGGGCACTGTTGGGCCCTGGGTCATAGTAAAGACATATTGTATTTTTGGGACTACAATAAAAATCGCTATATCAGTGAAGGGATCTATTCTCATGCATAAGGAGCACCAGATTATAAGGCGCATTAAGCAGAAGGGTGAGTATCATATAAAATCAGTTTTCAGATGTAATTTGGTGTCTTGAATAAACATATTCAAGAGGAGAACTGATACTCTCTGTTTTCATCTTTTCAGCCAAGAATGATAACTACACAGTGGCTAACCTGGCGAGTAACATAACTGGCTAGCTAAGAAATGTTTGACTTACTGTAGCATTAATATCACCGTGTCAAACCTTGGACACAGAGATCGGTGATAAATCGTTAAATAATAGACCTGCATCTAACAAATACATGAAAACAATACTGGTATAGGCCCACCTCAATTATCCAAAAGTCGATCCTCCTCCTGGGAACTGAACATGAAGACACAGGTAGAACACCACACAGCACAAGAGGAGGACAGCTGTTCCAACAACCAATAGGCAACTGACGCTCTTGAATCTTACATTACTTCTCCACTGTCGGCTCAAATAAAGGTTACTCTCACATTATGCATGCTAGGCTATTTTTTCATTATCAATACCAAAAAAAAAAAAAAAAGATTCTAGTGAAGGTGTACGGAGTTTAAAAAGTGAAGGTGGAAATGAAACAGACACAGAGAGAACATGCACACTACATCAGGAAGATCAGGAGTCTAACACAGAACCTCCTTCCTGAGAGGAGGAGACAGGATAACCACTCTGCTACTGCATGCTGTCACAGATGAAGTAGAACAGCACTTGTACACTCGCCTCATGTGTAATATTCCTCTAATCTGTGTTGTGCTCACAGCAGCAGTGCTGTTGTGGCTGCAGCGTTCATGAGCTCCGCTCTGTTCACTCTTCACTCTGCTGCTTCAAGGCGCTGAGGAATACTGTGCCTCCTCTGAATACAACTTCTGACAAACATTTAAGAAACTCTAAACCTATTTTCAACATGCTAACAGACGTCAGAAATGATTAGCTTTTGATTTGTGCACTTAAAATTGGTGCACAAATACACTGGAGGTATGTTTCTGATGAGGGAACAGTGTCAGGACATTGCATGCACTTTTGCATCATGGTCTTTATGTGTTCAAAGGCAGTGTAACCAAAATGCCAAAGCCTCCTTTTTTCAGCTCAAGACTGACAATACATGTGTAGTGTATAATTATTTTCATTCTTTATTCCATCACAATAATCACCATGTTCGAGGGCGAGTGTTTGTGCAGCCTTTTGTCTGCTGCATCTGCTCAGATGTTCAGTCTGTGCTCTGGAACAATAACAATGTATTTGTGCTTTTCCACTGATCAAAGTCTCTTTACCATTCTGTGCTTTCTTCATTCACTCCACACTCTGCTGTAAGGCACAGCTGCCCTGGGGCAGACTGACTGTACTGTCACTCTCCATAGTGTTAATGCATGCGCACTGACAGGCTCGTGCACTGACAGGCTCGTGCACTGACAGGCTCGTGCACTGACAGGCTCGTGCACTGACAGGCTCGTGCACTGACAGGCTCGTGCTGGTCCCTCACACTCAGAAGAAAGTCATTAAACACACTGAGCTCCGAGTATGTGGGTCCAGATGAAGTGCACCTCTGCAGAAAGTATCCACAGGAAGTGTGTTTTTGCAGTTTGGGTTTTCAGGTCATCAGACATGAATGATCAAATACATACAATGGGAAGAAAGTGAATACATGTACCAAAAATTCAGAATACTCATTTGGAGTAACTGTATTCAGTACAGTTACTCTTTCATTTGGTGGTATTCAGGTTATAGTTACTTTCTTTAAATTTAAGGAATACATGACAGTACTTCACCATGTTATTCTGGCATTGAACAGCAAATTCTTTATGAGGATAAAAAAAAGAAAACACAGCTCTTGCAGCATGTGTGCAGTTTCTCTTCTCTAATGAGACATAAATGAATGCACAACAAACAGGCCCATAAAATAAAACCATTTGTAATACAATGTAGTACCACAACCTGCCCATCACTTCGTTAACTCTCACTCCTACAGTCTGTCTTCATAATGTCTAAGAAGAACTCAGACTGTTTCTCCTCTATTAGTTTAACTCCTAAATGCCTCCAAACTCAACTTCAAATTGTGTGTTGTTTTTCCCCCTTCTCCAGCGCTCCTTCATACAGTAAATCACTATAGTGTCGCAGAACGCCTCTCCTCTCTCCTCCTCCTCTGTCTGTGAGGATAAAAGTCTCGTCTCTCTGGGTGAAATTACACGTCATTGCAGGCGAGTTTCATCAGCCCGTTTGTTTTTGTCTCCTTACATTTGTTTAGACGTCCGTCACAAAAAACACCATGAATTTTACAAAGAGTCACTTCCAAATTGCGTTTCTCATTTGAAGACACCGCGATTTCCTCCCCGTCACTCAAACCCTCTCAAAATGTGTGCTGGTGTCGTGTCGTATTTGTTTTTCTAATTTAGATTTCTTTATTTTTACTCTCCATCTTAAAGGCGCTGCACCTGACTTTTACTGTTTAAAAACCTGAAAAACTAGTTAATTTTAAAGGTGCATTGTGTAACTTTTGTTTCACAGTGTGGCATCTTTATAAACACCAAACCAGACCAAGTTACAGGTCAGATCTGTGGAGAGGCAACACCGCTCCGTCAGAACGCCTGTTTTTTAGCTATAACCAACACCGCTCCGTCAGAACGCCTGTTTTTCTAGCTATAACCTGTGATTGAATAAATATAAGATAGATCTGTTTAATGTCATACTGTGGAACATTTCAGGCAGAGCAATGACATCTCCATAGAAACAAGCAGGTGACAGACCCTCCACCAGAAAAGTTACGCAATGCACCTTTAGACGGCTCGCGGTGGTCCAGAGTTATTCCTCACCTTATGCATTCTGAGCGTCGTATTTTTTCAAAGTGGAGTTTTGATGTCACAGTAAAGTTAGCAACAACTAGCATGCTAATGTCCACTTCTTGGCTATCAGACAACAAAATGTTTAAAATAATGAATCTAAACGGACTTCATTCACCATACTCCCAACACTTGTATAACTTACTCTTATGTAACAGATAATACTCCCTACAACTGTATAACTTACTCTTACATAACAGATAATACTCCCTACAACTGTACAACTCACTCTTATGTAACAGATAATACTCCCTACAACTGTATAACTCACCCTTATGTAACATAATACTCCATACAATTGTACAACTCACCTGTACGTAACAGATAATACTCCCTACAATTGTACAACTCACCTGTATGTAACAGATAATACCCCCTACAATTGTACAACTCACCCTTATGTCACAAATAATACTCCCTACAACTGTATAACTCACCCTCATATAACAGATAATACTCCCTATAACTGTATAACTCACCTTTATGTAACATATAATACTCCCTACAATTGTACAACTCACGTGTATGTTAACAGATAATACTCCATACAAGTGCAAAACATCTCACCCTTATGTAACAGATAATACTCCTTACAAGTGCAAAACATCTCACCTTTATGTAACAGATAATACTCCCTACACCTGAAATCATTATTCATTCACTCAGTGGGGAAAGTTACTATTGTAGTCACAGCTGCCCTGGGACTGATGGAAGTGACACCTAACGTAACCCCGAGCGGAAATCAATCCCCCAACCTCGCTTCAAAGTTGGATTTATATTGTAAAAAAACAGAATCCCACAGTCCTATAAATATTGTGTTTCCAGGCTCATTTTAGTCCGTTTTTTAAATGTATCCTCTGCCACATTTAGCTGGAATTTGTCAACAGGTTTCACGGCTTTGCTCATCCAGTTTAGGGCTGTTGTTTTTAGCCCTGTGTCTCATCCCTCCATTCTCTGCACCTCATCCCTCCTTTCTCCCAGTCCCATCCCTCCGTTCTTTGAGGCTCCGAAAAACGGCAGCAAAACAGCGTCGTGCAAACAGGAGCCAATCTGCCCAGGGTGATGTAAAGGGAACCCTGGGCTTAGCCTAGTGTATCTCCCACACACAGACGCAGACAAGGAGGTAAAGAAGGAGAGGAAGAGGAAGAGGAAGAGGAAGAGGAAGAGGAAGAGGAAGAGGAAGAGGGAGGAGAGGCAGGGGGAGACAAACAGAGAGAGAAGGGGAGGGGAGGGAGACCATAGACCGAGGTCACTTTTACATGTACATGGGTATTTTTAAAAACTGAGACATTTCCCCTGGTTTGTACCCATCTTTTTCATACAAACTGCAGCAGTGATACGGACAGAGTTAAGTACTGCAGTAATACTACCAAACCCACAGGCAGTCATACAGACACAGTACAGTACCGCAGTAATATTACCAAACCCACAGGCAGTGATACAGACACAGTAAAGTACTGCAGTAATATTACCATACCCACAGGCAGTGATACAGACACAGTAAAGTACTGCAGTAATACTACCAGACAAACAGGCAGTGATACAGACACAGTAAAGTACTGCAGTAATGCGAGTTACTGAAATAGTCATTTAAACTGGTGTTTAAACACCATGAAAACAGTTCATACTTAAAAGTGAGACACTGGGTGCAGTATTTTGAATTCTGTCTCAGATTCATCCTCAGTCAACTCTGAGCTACAGAGTTGCTACATCCAAATATACATGTAGCAA
Organism: Scartelaos histophorus; assembly: GCA_000787155.1. Lineage (NCBI taxonomy): Eukaryota > Metazoa > Chordata > Actinopteri > Gobiiformes > Gobiidae > Scartelaos > Scartelaos histophorus. The sequence continues at coordinate 10,038 of KN520683.1, read as the reverse complement.
CTCTACATGTGTAGAGAGGAAGAAGGAAGAGACAGAGAAGAAAGAGGGAAGAGAAAGACAGAATAATAAGAGAGGACGAAAAGAGCGTATAGAGAGAGAGCTCAGAAAAGAGGGATTCAGAGAAAGAAAGGAGAATAGAGAGAGAGGGAAAGAAAAGAAAAATTAAATGGGAATAGTGCGAAAGGAAAGACATTGAGACAGAAGAAAGGAAAGGACAAAGAGACAGAAGGCGTTAGTGAAAGAGGGAGGAAAGAAGGGTAGTGAGAGGGAGAAGACAAGAGAGCGAGGGAAGAGAGGGAGTAATATGGAGTGAGAAAAGACAAATTAGAAAAAGGAGAGAGCAAAGAGAATGAAAGAGCGACAGTGAAAAGAGAGAGAGAGAGAGAAACTGAT
>KN520667.1:0-17008 GCA_000787155.1 Scartelaos histophorus | reverse complement strand
AGGAACTTATGATGCTGTAAAGAAGCATACACAAGGAATACAAACAATTGAAGACACAAGATGATTTTTGGAAGTGTATTATTTTTGGAAATGCTTGTATTTTGTATGGTATTGTATTGTATTTTTCACATGTTCAGTTGTGTGATCTTGAAAAATGTAGATTTTAATGCCAATATAAGTATAAGTAATAGTATGTCCATGGCGACAAAGAGGTGGCGAGTCCACCTGAAGAATTATTGGCCTGTTTTGGGTAATGGAGAATCTGAAGCCCTCTCGCCATCGTAGACATGACCAAAGCTAGTTTAAAGCAGATATATTATGTAAAATCAACTTTTCAGAGCTTTTAACTGTTGAAGTCCAACTTTTCAGAGCTTTACTTGTTTCCCCTCATTTATTTGCTTACTTGATGTAGTATTTGGAGTGATTTTGAACAATCATTAATCACTTATTTTTAAGATGCCATTCTGATGATCAGCTCCTGTTTTCCTTGTCACCAGCACACACTCACTGCTCTGTCCTCACTTCATTCTGCAATTTTATTTCCTTAACCTGTGAAATGCAAAGGATTCACCAATATTGTTAAAAGTGAAATCCCTCAGTTGTCCAGGTATGAGCCATAAGGAAGCAAAGGAAAATTAAATTCTGTCAACTGGACATAATATTTTATAAGTACAGTGTGGCAAACTGCTGTAGTTTCAACTGTATTTTTTTATTTTTATTTTTATAACTGCTTCTTGTTTTCACATGTCACGTCATAACTGTAGATTGTGGAACAGAATATCATTACAGTTACTAAGAACTTTTTCACTTTTAAGAAGGTTAATAGTTTTATCCACTGGTCATGTGAAACGAATAATTGGGAAGTTCTGAAAATGCATAACTGTGAGAAGTGTTGTTTTCATCCAACTTAATCCAGACATGTCTGCATACATCTTATGCCTTCACATCATGAATGTATGTATGTACTGATTGTTTGTTTGTTACCATATCTTCACTAGTACATCATTATTTACAGGAACATTGTAAAATGTTATGTTACAAAAGGAAACTACAGACTGATGCTGCTGCATCGCTATTACTCCCTTGTAAACTGCTCTGCAGCCATTTTAGTTTATATGAAACTGACCTTGAAGGTGCAATGATATATTTTATTTCATGTGTCAATACAGTGCATTTCATTTAAAGCTGAATATTATAAAAAGCTTAAAGGAAGTATGGCAACAATAGGCAATTTGTGATTGAGACATGTAGCATTTCTTTTGCACATCATTGTGTACGTGTTAAAGGTGCACTTTGTAATTTATGTTTCGTGTCTATGCTTCAGTTTCACCCTTTTTGCCACAGCTATAAACATCTTGAAATGTCAAGAAGGAGTTCAGCTGTCTGTGTAGTTGTAATCAGCTCATAGTGAGGGCAGAACACAAGATGATCATCAGATGACGATGGAGGACAGTGAAAGTAATTTCCAAAACACAGCTGAGGACATTCAAATGGAAGAAAGATGACACGGAAACACAAATTCACTCCAGAAAACTTATTTTAACCCAGAAATCTCTGCCTTCTAACATGCTCTTATAGTCATGTTCTGGGTCAACACACTTTTCGACATTGCCTTACTGATGCTTTACTCATACGTGGTCCTGGTCAAAATGCCTCCTGACTGGCCTTCCCCTCAGGAGCGGATAGTCAGTCTCTACATATTTGCACCTGCCATTGAAAGAATTCAAGAGATGTTCATGTCTGAACCTGACAAAATGCATCAGAAAACTGAGATTGCTTAATAGACTCACTGTCAACCAACAAGCTGGATCCTGTATCATGACGCTTGCTAAATGGCAGCCAACATGTTTTACACAGTGGTGATTATGGCTGTTGTGCTGCTGGGTTCTGGAGGGCCCGTAAAAGTCATTAAATACCCACAAGAAGAGGCCAGTTTGACACTGGATAAAGATGGGGTGCTCCAGCCTTATTGGATAATGTCTGGGGAAGTGTATGTCTGTGAAATCGATGTCTGTGCCAACAGCACTGAGAATAAAGTTAAGGATTTATGTGGAGCAGCAGTTTGGCTGACTCCTCTCCTGCAGCCCGTCGCATTGTACAGTGTATTCTAGTGGTCAGCCTCCTCACTGCCTTTTTCAATAATGTCTTCCTTCAAGTGTAGTCCATCTCAAACCTTGTGTAGAAATACCAGTGATACCATTTTATCACGACCACCATTTATCCTCCTTTTCCATGTACTCTCTGTTCTCTTGAGAGGAAGAGGAAAGAGAACGCTGATGGACCAAAGCTACTCGCAACCAAACACAACTCCAGATTTGTTTTTGATGAGGAATCAATATTAAAACAGGGCATAACACTCACAAGAGTCAGTTATGTTCACTATGAGAATTTCCCAGTTTTTTCCACCCTTGCACTTACTTATTTCCAACGCTTTAAGGAAATGCACATTGCTTCATTAAGGTGGATGGAGCGTGGTGCTTCTAGAAGAGGGCCTGACAATTCCTGCGTTAGTTTAAGTGTGCGTGAAGGTGAAGCTGTTTCCATGTTTTGGTTACGTTTTGTTTGGTCGTCGTCTGGACAGTTCTTTAAGATGGTTTTTGCTCAAATCTTTAACACGTCAATCTGTCAGTCATTTCATTCACCTCCAGCGAACAGAAAGCTAAGGGATGTTTTCAGGGCGCTACATGGGTTAAAAATAAATGTGGAGACCATCATTTATAAAGTTCAGATCTGTGGAGAAAATAATAGTGCAACAATGTGTAATAATATTAAATAAATAAATAATAAATACATGCAGATTAGATGAGTTTAATGCCATATTGTGGAATTTCCCAGGCATAGCTTTAACATCTCCACAGAAACAAGCATAAAAGTTACATAGTGTACCTTTTTTCATTTTTAAACAAGGATAAAATACAAACATACATATTCTTAGCACAGCACAATAGTCAGAGCTCTTCACTTCATTGTTCCTACTGTGTTTGAACTCTCATTAACTCTGGTCTGAACAAAGGGTCAAATCTTCTTCTTTTTCTCTTTTTTCGCTCTCTCTTTGGGGCGACCTCCATTTTGTGAAGGTCCAGGATTAAGCAGACACAGAGCGCTTCAGAAAATGGGCTTTTTCTCACAACCAGGATTTAACAGAACATTAGTGTCTCTGTATTTCACTGCTTAAAATAAAGTCTGAAATGACCTCCTGACCTGAAGAAGATGAGAGCGTTATTCCAGGCAAACCAAGAGCATCTCCAAGGAGCCCCTAACACAAAAGTTCCATAATTTGTCTTGAAAGTACCCATACTGTGCTATTTTCCTTCCTTTCATTTCCTTATCACAAACAGACCTGGAGTTGTGTTTTCATTCATATGTTTAACACACAAACCCTGCAGATTTAGGCTGAGTTCTTTTCTCAAACTGAAAACACTCCTTGTGATGTCATGTGGTAATAGAAAAAATGTGGTAAAAGATGTTCACTAGAGCAGTGTTTTTCAACCTTATTTGGCACATTTTTTTCATTGAAAAAACATCACAAGGCCCCACCAGCAGAAAATGTTCAAAAATTAAACTCTGTAGACCAGCGGTCCCCAACCTTTTTTGCCCCAAGGACGGGTTTAATGTCAGACAATATTTTCACGGACCGGCGTTTAAGGTGTGGTGGATAAATACAACAAAATAATATGATATTACCTGCATGAAAACTGTAGTGTTTTCTAAACATAATAATAAACACAAATCACGATGTGAGTAACGTCCTCTCTGCATATTCTGCAGAGCAGCTCGGTGTGTGGGAATCTCCTGTTGGGATAAATCCGTATTTTAAGTAGGACTCCTGATATTGTCTATTAAATGTAGCTTTCTTTTTCTTGGAAGCCGTAGGCTCCTCTTCTGTCTCCTGGCTGGGCCTTTTCCCCTTTGCAAAGAAACTTTCCAAAGACGTTTGTTTTTTACTCATTTGGCTAGCTCCTGGGTTTCATTTTAGCGGTAAAAGCGCCTTGACCTGCGTCAAGAGTGACATAGACGGATGTAACAGAGAATCTGGTAATTTTTCAAAATTTTCTGTGCAGCCCGGTACCAAATGACCCACGGACCGGTACCGGTCCACGGCCCGGGGGTTGGGGACCGCTGCTGTAGACTATACTGACAATATAAAGTCATTCTCATCAGAATGTTTTGAACAGGAATCAAGTCAACACAAAGAAAAAGTATTTTATAATCATTCATATTTCTACTTACTTGGATAATAATTACCGTATATTTGAAGTCGTGGTGTTTCAAGGTTTCAGTGATTCCTGCGACTTATGCTCAGGTGCCACTTATATAATTAGTATATAATTTCCACATAATAAGCCTTGAGTGCCGTCTCGTGGCTGTCAGTGTAAAAACAGCCGAAAGAGGGCGCTCTACACTTTACCACCGTCACCGTTGCTGCAGACCCGCTGTCCTGTCTACAGTAAATCGTAATTATTTTGACCAATTAGGTGAAATTTCCTGTGGTTGAAAAACAGTGCACTAGAGTCATTTAGATCATTTCAGCTCTGGAATTGTCAATTAATACCAAACAAAGTTAACTTGAAAACTACTACTACATGACATCACAAGGTGGAACAAAGTATTTTCTACTTTGGAAATGTAGAGAAATTAATAATAACTGATTACTCAAACATGTGTGAATGAAACAAAACACAACTCTAGTCTGTTTTTGAGAAGATAGCAGCATTCTAACATGGTTTAAAACTCACACGAGTCAACTTTGCGTAATACGGCGTAATAAACTGAAGTTTCTTTATGTTGGTGATTTCTTGTTTGTAATAAATACTGTGTCTGTATCCTCTCTACTATCTGTGCTTTTCAGTGAAAGACACTGCAGTTCTGAGGTAGAAGTCCATTGTTCTCTGAAGGGATCTGGACTGATGGATTTGCTCATAACGGAGTCGTGTCTGGAGGGAAATGTATCAAAGAGAATTTCAAAATAAAAGACTTTTGAAATGAAGTCATCTCGGTGAAGTGTCTCTGAGCGAGCAAGGGTAATATATGACACAGGACTCAGATGTCACTGTTTTTTGAGGGTTATATATGGGACTGACAGAGGAGGGAGGTGCTGTCTTTCAGTGGATGGATCAGTGATCAGTGGATTCTAACTTCTGCAGGTGTAAATAATATTTCACCCTGCCCACTTTTGCCTCCTAATGCAGCTAAAAGGCACATTTCTGGTTACCCAGGATCCCCTTTTATTTAATTATTGAATCTGAGAAAAGTTTTGCTGCTATAATATGGTATAAAGCTGATTTGTGTAATAATAATAACAATCCATTAGTGCTTTTTCAGATGCTCAAAGACCCGGTAATGGTCAAATACTGGGTCTTTTTTGTTTTTACCACTGGCACCGCACTGTTGCACTTTTGCTCACTAATGTTGTAAATCTAATGTGGTAAATGGAGCAATAGGGGATTTTCAGATTCTTAAATGTAATAATGTTTTACTCATTAGCAGCAAGAGACAGTTTTCACTATTGATTACCTTATACTTTACCATGAAATATCTATTATAGAATCTTTACATAATCACATATATGATCTGTACATTAGTTAACCTTATGATCTCTTATGATAAAGGGTAAGGGCGCAACAATAACCAAAATATGGTGATATTGTATCGTCAAAAAAGTCTCGCAATGAAATTGTGTCTATCACAATATATCGAATCTCAAGTCGCTTTGCTTAAATTTGTTGTTGTGCTGCAGTAAGAGCTAAAAAATCAGAGGGAACTACATAGACCATGATCCTTTGCTGTTTCAGTGCAGACGACGTGAAGGAATAACTGTTATGAAGCACTTTTAAATCTTATTTTTGTATTATTACAGCACCAAAGTCTTATCATGGCATTTTAAAAGTAAAAAGTAGCAGGTTCACAATTTTGTAAGACTCCACAAAATATTGTAATAAATATCATACAGTGAGATGCAGATGGAGAACATATCGTACTTAGAGATTTGGATATCGTTCTGTCCCTAATGTTTAGTTGCTTGCACTTTTCAAACTTCAAAACGTCACTGATCTGAATCTGGCAATAATGTACCAAATGATGCTCAAAATGTTTCAGATGTAACGCTGTTTTTATGTATAGTATCGTAATATTGTGAGCTTTCCCACGATACTGTAATAAATATCGTACTGTAAGGTTCATACCGTGACAATATCATATTATATCTTAATAATGGGGTTCTTTGATGACCCTTGAGCTAGAACAAACTACCTCGCCACGTGTAATCCTTTTGTAAATCAGACTTGTACTTTATTATCTTATGTATCTTATCTCTTACCATCATATAAAATATCTCTGCTATGGGTCTTTGCTGGATCCCACTTGCTATTCACTTGTTGTTTCACTTGTTCTGACCTGCCCTTGTGTTATATCTCAGCTTATGTGTGAGCGTCATCCATGTGTCCGATGTGACCGAGGAGAAGAAAAACTCTGTGTGCTTCGCTACCATTACCAGACTAGGGAGAGATTGCTGTGAGGGGCAAGCAGTTTGTGATTGTGAGCACAACTGCTTAAATAAATCAGACTCCTTGATTCAAGACAGCTTTTCAGTTCTTTTATTATTTGTAGCCTAGAAATTCCACAACATATCCATCCATATCCATGTCCAAACAGTTTCCCCTGTGGATCAGAAAAGTTTGTCTAAGTCTAAGTAACATATCCATAACGTAAATGTCCCCCATAATCACAGACGAGGGCAAGAGTCAGTTTTCAAATATCACAACATATTAAACATCAAGGGAAATCTGGAAAGCCAAACCTCTCAGATCCATGTGAATGATTTAGAGCCCAGTTTAAAAACACTTACAATTGTGTTTTAATTTATTTGTTTATCTGACAAGAGTTTATGATCCACACTAAGCATTTTTCTCAAAGGCAAAATCCACGTTTAGAGATTTTAGCACTAGGATTTCTGAATTATACATGTTATGCTGAATAACTCCAAATGTATTAATTACATAACTACTCCCAATGGGGCCTAACTCTGTACACTAAAAAATAATGATGAATGATAGTGTTACATGCGGAGCCTATAAATACGGCGGCCCGCCCAGCTCCGCTCACCTTGCGCGCTCCGGGCTCTGCGCACGCCCTGAGCCTCACCTGTTGGCTGGGTGCAGGAGGCTGCCATGTAGCTTTGGTTAGCCATTAGCCTTTTGTTTTGGCCTGGTGGGACCGGCTGTCCTGTTCTCGCGTTTTCTTTGGGTTCAGGTTAGTTGGTTTTTGGTCTTACGTTAGTGGTGCTGGCACCGGCTCCTACGGCCCTGTATAGGGTTGGCCCGGCGTCGCACCTTTTTGTTCTGTTTGGCCGGCTCATCAGGTCCACCTTTCTGTTTATTACTTTTTCCGTTATTGTTGGGCACGGGAGGGGTTTCAAGATTTCTTTGGAAGCTGAACGAACCAAGAAATTAGCAAAATACGATCTAAATAAAAGAAATTACCAGCTAACCCTTGACTCCTGTGTCCTTTTAAATGTGTTACCCTTCGGGCCGTAACAATAGTTTACATTTTATAGGCCTCTAACTGTTCCCATCAGACATCAACAAAGTTCTCCTGTTTTAGCAGTGATTTTAAGATTTTACAGATCATTTTTAAGATCTTCAGGTCAGGTTCAGGTCTCACACTTGGACGATTGAACCTTTTCAGTTCGGGACCTCAGCTTTGGAACGACCTGCCTGAGGAGATAAGGCTGCACCATCAGTATCATCTTTTAAATCACTTCCCATTTTTATCCCATTTTTATCGGTTGGCCTTCCTTAACTGGTTATTTATTATAACTGATTTGTTTGCTCATTGTCTGTTCTTGGGTGCCTTCTGAGTGCAGTTTCTATGCTTTTTGTATTATCCTTTGTGGCTTGTACAGCACACTGTAAAACTCGTTTTTAAAAGTGCTTTATAAATAAAGATTTATTATTATTATTATGAGGCTTGCCCTCTTTCTTATATCAGTTTCTTAAGACTGCTCTCTTTCATTTTTGTTTTGTAAAAGTAGCTCGCTGGAGGCTGGAGACCGGTGCCCTAGTGTGATGTCATGATTTCTACCAGGAAGTAAAATCTGAAAAGGCAAAAGGAGAAATTCAATTCGTCAACTGGACAAAAGCTTATTTTGGTCAAATAGGTCGAATAGCTCATCCAAATTTCTTCTTCAGTTAAATTTGAAATGGACAAAATAGTTAAAATGGGAAAGCAAAATCAAAAAATGTGTTTTCGTATGTCGTAAGACCTTTAAACACACCACAACGCTACTTATTTAGGTTTTAAATCTGTCATCACTTCCATCAGTAACATAATACAAATTGAATCTTTTCTGTGCCTACATACCTTTCCTTTGACTCTTTTGGCTCGAGTCAGTCTAATAAAATCACATCTTCTCCTAACCTTATTACAAGCCACTTCCATATCTTGGAATTGAAATGCTCTGCTTCTTCAGTGTAATGTGGTTTTAAAGGGACCTGCTTGTGATGTGTGTGCACGTCTGGATGAAACCGAATGGAAAAGTCTATTGTAGCGTACGCGAGATAAGCCACTGAGTTAATCCTGACATACTAGTATCTACTCTAGCCCCGGACTGAAGAAATGGGTTTGGGGTTTATGAGAATAATTTAAGATTCTGCATGATGCTTTTATTGATTCAAATGTGAGATTGTGGATTGAATTCGGCCGCAGGTTCAATTTACATACAAATATTTTACTTTTCTGTTGTACTTTACAAATAATAATAATTAAGCAGGGGTGGTTGTAGCTTGTTGTAACATGTTGTAATATTGGTGCCTCGTCAGACAAAGCCTTAAATGGCTTTCTTATATCTATGCATGTTTGAGTAATCTAGCGATCTCTCCTGGGCCCTGTTCAAACCCTCCTTATGGTTAGTTTAATATAATTAGTCCTTTTAAATACCGTCTGAATATATAGTAAATACTAAACAATAAATACTAAATATTTCGGAAAATGCAATACTAAATACAAAACAATAAATACTAATAAAAATACTACTAAACAATAAATACTAATTAAAATACAATACTAATACAATACTAGTACTAAACAATACATACTAATAAAAATACTACTCAACAAAAAATACTAAATACTAAACAATAGATACTAATAAAATGCAATATTAGATAATAAACAAGAAATACTTATAAAAATACAATACTAAATACTATCAATAAATTAAAATGCTGCCCCATTAAACTGTAGATTTTAACTGTATATTTTAATAGTATTTTACTTGTTTATGTTGTTTGAAGATGACCTTGAGTGTCCAGAAAGATAAATAAAATAAATAAATAAAATAATAAATAAAATCCATCTATTGTTATTATTATTAGCTGTAAGATTCTGTGCATAGCTCCACCCACCAGCTTACGTTATCCACACTTCCATATGACAATTCTCCATAAATATACAAAAATGTGCTAAAAAACTGTACACAATAACTTGACAAACCCAATAGGATGTGCAGTAGTTTCATTAGCGACTCGCATGCTAACAGTGTTGTGATAATGCTAAAGGAGGGTCAAAAATGTGGCGAATTTTGCATTTTTAAAGCGTTAAAAGGCAACACGGTGATGGAAAATGTTAGATCTTAGCAATTAATACCCCGCAAAAGTGTAAGAGTGTAAGTGTAAAGTAACAAAAATAAATAAATAAATAAAACAATAACTCTAGATTATGTTAGAAGGTTCGTCAAATGCTTTTCTCCATGGAGATGTTATTGCTTTGTCTGGAATGTTTCACAGTTTGGCATTAAACCGTTCTATCTTCACGCAGACCAAAATAGTCCGAGTTATAGGTCAGATCTGTGGAAAGGCGACCCCGCTCACAGTTAGTTTTTCTATTTTTGAGCTGTGGAATCATCTGTAACTGAACAAATGCAAAGTAGAGCAGTTTAATGTCACACTGTGGAACATTTCACAATCCACAGAAACGTGCAGGTGACGCACCCCCAACCGAGAAGACACACACAATGCACCTTTGAGCCTTTATCTAGTTTGCCGTGGGGATGTCCAAGGTCGCCCACGTTTCCAATGGCAACGGCTCGGCTGAAGTCGCTGGCTGCTCTGACCCGCCGCGGAGAAGGTGGGAGCTGTTTAAACTTCGCTCAGATTCCACACGATTCTGCACAAAAGGCTGAAGATGTTCACTCCGCTCCAAGGACGCGCCTTTGTGCCTCCGTCACGACTTGCGGTTTTAAAGAGATGCTTTGATTCAGTTCTTTTCATGCGGGAGGAAATAAAACAGAATATCTCTAATGTTAAAAAGATAAATAAAAATGTTACAGTAAAGTCTTTCACATGCAGTTTCCTCATCACAAACAGACCTGGAGTTGTGTTTTGTTTCATTCACACATGTTGAACACACAAATCCTGGATAGTTAAGTTCTTCTCTCAACCAGGAAACACTCTGTTCCACCTTGTGATGTCATGTGGTAGTACAGGAAGTGCTCCATACACCTTCACTTGAATCATTTAGATGATTTCAGACCTGGAGTTGCCCATCTCCACTGAACACTGAAGCTAAAAATTGTGTGTAATATATGATCACAATGTGACCTTCTAGTTAAATAAAAGTGGGGAAAAAAGTGTATTAGCTTTGTGTTCTATTTCTTTAGACCTTTCATTACTAAATGCCTCAAACAGCCTTGGACTGTAACCGTAGGGAGTGTGTCACTTTTGTTTGTGCTAGCTTGTGACTTTGTGTTGAGACACTCGTTTTGGTTTAGTTAATTCTGTTTTGTGCTTTTTGATTTGGTCACTCGATTCTGTTTGTGGGTTTGTGGTTTTCTTTGGGACATTCGTGGTTTTGGTTACTTCTTACGTCCCTTAGTTTAATCACTCGTTTGGGAACCCACGTGACCCGTTTTAGCACAAAGCTTGTTTTATGTTACATCTATTGTTTTGTTTCTTAACTTGGTTTAGTTTCTGTACATATGTTACCATGTTTTGTTAAGTTAACCCTTTTACACACCTGTTAATTAAACATTACTTATTTATTCCATTTTCCACCTTGGTGTTTTTTGTTACTTCCCTCACCCTAGCAGAGCTGGGTCGTAACAACAGGAAGTGCTCCATACACCTTCACTTGCATCATTTAGATGATTTCAGACCTGGAGTTGCCCATCTCCACTGAACACTGAAGCTAAAAATTGTGTGTAATATATGATCACAATGTGACCTTCTAGTTAAATAAAAGTGGGGAAAAAAGTGTATTAGCTTTGTGTTCTATTTCTTTAGACCTTTCATTACTAAATGCCTCAAACAGCCTTGGACTGTAACCGTAGGGAGTGTGATGTGGGCGGACAGCCTTGAGAGAACACTGTCTCCGGGAGTCCCTCTGTTACAAACCTGCAGTTCTGACGTCAACCGCCAACGCACTGTATGAAAAAGAAGAGAGAGCATTGTGATCCAGCCTTTTCAAATATACAGGGGTAGGCGCCAGTGCACGTTAGTGACGATAATAGTGTTCTTTTCTAGGGAGGGTCTACAAACTGTTTATTTTCATAGAGATGTTAGTGTTTTTGGTTAAATTGTCCACCATATTGGCAACTTAAACTCATGTCAAAAATGTTCTCTGCACAAATCTAACCTGTAATTTGGCTTTATAGTCTCCATGGAGATTCTTATGTCTATAGCCATACACTGCAAAAAGCTTAAGATATTGAAGGAGCCTAAACCCAGTTTTGTAATTTTGTAGTATTTTTCATTATTGAGATGATTATTCCTATTTGTTTGATTTAATATCTACTTAAAATGCATGATTTTTTTGTAATTTTGGTAATTCTTTATGGTTAGTGTGATTATTTGTTAATTATTTGCTTAAAAATAGTTTGATCTATTACATTTTTCTTTCAATTATTTATTGCTAACATTAATCATAAGTTTACTTAAGTAATGTTTATTTTTTGTGTTATTTTCTGGTCTCTGGCTCCTTTATTTAAGGCTGGTGCCAGTGCATCATGGGTGTGGAGAGGAGCCAGACAGTTTTTTGACCACCTGTTAAAAGTTCCTCTTGTTTGTACGCTTGTATGTTTTAAATCATGTGAGTACTCAGTAAAGAGTTTTTAACTGCACTGGGAAGTTCTCAGGGGATTTATTTCACTTGACTCATTTTTAAAACATGGAACAAGATTCGACAACAAGCGTCGAATCTATGGCTTAAAAATGTTTGGAGCTTACAATATAAACATTTAAATCTATCAGAAAACTAACTTAAATGTAGTGAAATTATCTTCCTGAATGGACAGATATTTTTACTTGACAAGTTCTCTTAATATAAACTCAAACAAGCAGTCTCAGAACTAGTAAGTAGAGAATAAATCTGTAAAACAAGATGAAATAACTTGAAATGAGTTTTGAAATCTTGGCCTGATCAGAGAAATTTGTAGTGTAGCCATATGTGGAACATTTTAAGCATTTCAGGCCACCATAGCACATTTTGAAGCACGATATTGCTACACAAATATACTACTACAAAACAATAATACAGGATAATCCCAGTATAGCTGTTTTAAAGACTGTATCATTAAAAGACTTGAATTGCAACAAATAAATAACTTCTATGGCTAATTATTGATTCATTTGGCAATTTATTTAACCTTCTACAGCTTAAACATTATTGTATTACCACAAAAATACCCCAAATCTCATCACTTTTACAAAGAAAATGCACACACAATATAAATATCGATCCCCAAAATATATAGTTCCAACTTTCATATATTGAATGATGAAGTAATTATCGTGACAGGCCTAGTTAAAGAAGCACTACAGGAGGTGCGTAAGAGTGAAAAGTGAGTAGTTCTGCAGAACAACTTTAGCTAAGGAAGGGGAAAAAGGTGGTACTAAAAAAACAGTGTTGTGTGGATTGGACTCTTCCTCTGTTCGCTTGTTTCTGTCGGTTAGGAGACGGGCTATTTCCTCTAGAATGCCACGTTTGGTGTAAAAGGTCTGTGGTGTCTCTAGCATAGCTCCTTAACTAGCTTCTAGCACAGTCTCCATGGATACAGGAAAAAAACTTGCAGCTCATTTCACCCGATCCAACAGTTTCCTTTCCACTGCACAAGATGCACTTTTTGGTTGATAAAAATCCCATGATATGATGTCGAAACTGAGGTAGCCGCGAGAGCATGCAAACCAATTTGTTGCCATGGAGACTAATTAAAAATACAAACGCAGAAAAGTACAGACGGCATGTACAGAGCCTTCCAGTAAGATCAGGGAAAATTTGAGATTTGAGATTAGTGATTCGTCACACAATGAGGAAATCTTTGCGGTACAACTTTAAAGTGCAACAACAGCAACTTGAGAATGATAAGTATGTTTAAAAATGCAGTACACAGATGATATTGTGTCTAATTAGAAAATAGTAAGTATAGAATATGGTACAGACGAGAGACAGATATGCAAAACCAAAAAGGTGAATAAATTGATAAAGATTGCATGACATCATCTTGTTGAGTTTCAGGGTTTTTTCACACCGACAGCAGTTGTTGCACCAAATGCTCCATCCGAACCAAAAGCCCTTAGTCCGGTTTGTTTTCGTTGCAGAAACACACAGAAACATCAGTCGCACTCATATCTGCACTAAAATCAAGCAGTCAGAGACCACAAAAAAGAGATGGTCTCGGTCCGCTTGATTTCACACCAAATGTCAAACTCTGGAGCGTTTCCTCTGGTGTGAAGTGAACATGAACTCGGGTCCAAGCTGTTGACAGTAGTCCCAGTTTCCACCATCAAGCATTGCTGAAATTGTTGGAATTGCCGTGCAGAATTGCTTGGAGGTCGGGATTTTATTGCCTGGTGCAGACTAATTAATCAAACTAGTGGTGTGAAACTGCCCTTAAACTACCAACACTTTTGTGCAGAGATGCATTGTGGGAATATGAGTCCAATCCCCAGCAGAAGAATCATTAATTCCAGTTTGTGATCAGCTGCTGCACGGCGTGGAGGGAAAGTCAAATTATCATGAACTTGAGTGATTTTAGCCACAAGTCCAGGAAGAAAGTGTTGATATTTTGACCCCTCTTTCATCTGTTTCTCTTCTGTTGGAGATTTCCCCGTCTGACATTTGAACACTGGTCTTTTATCTTCAGAGATTGGAGCAAAACATCAATGCATTTTAGAGGGAAACATTCAGAGATACCCAGGTCTGTTCTGTTTGGAGCTGTCAGGAAAGAACAAATCGCTTTAAACTACCCTGCAGTGAAAACAGATCATTGTTCAGTTTTGTGAAACAGTAAAGCTTCTTATGTATTACTACAAATAAGTAAGATCAAACTGGTTACACCCACTACTACTACTACTACTACTACTACTGCTACTACTACTACTGCTACTTTTTGGTAGTACTCTTGTTACTGCTACTCTGTTGTTACTGCTACTTCTGTTATGAGTTTTTATTATTATTATTATTATTTTTACTAAAGGTGCACAAATTCTTCAACTGGGGATCTGTTCATCATTCATTTTTCTATGAATGTTTCAAGCTACAATGATTCGTCGGCGTAATCAATGGCGTTGACTCAGAAAATACGTTGACGGCTGTAGTTGCTTCGCTTTTAGTGCAGTTTAGAGTCTTTCATTTAATGCATCAATTTTAAGAGAAACACGCACGTTTTGAACATCCGCGCTCTATTTTCATACAAAACACACAGTTAGGGTTAGGGTTAGGGTTGTGTAAGACACACAACGCAACGTGGAATGTTCAAAACACAATGTGGAATGTATGGGTGTGAACTGTATGGCTGTGCAGCACTAGTGCACCTCATACTATATGGTCGAGCACAGTGCATAAAATCAACTATCCTTATGGACATTTTTGAACACATTACTCTCTAAAGTCACAAAAAGCTAGAATTAAATTAACCAATTAATAAAAAAATATATATCAATAGATCAGTCAGTTAATTGTCATTAAATAAATTGATTGGAAAATGGTTAGTTCCACCCCTAGATATGTCATTGCTCTGCTTCAAATGTTCCACACATAGACTGTATAAAAACGTGGACTAAGCGAGCGTGACGTCACCCACACCGTTCAGCGCCGCTAAAATGAGGCTCATGATCCTTCATGGTTACAGCAGTGAATCTGGAGCCAGGCTCTATGTTATGAATAGAATATTTTTGACACAAAATAGCGCGGGAAAAAAATCAGGATCATGTTAAGTGGGTTAATAAAACCATTTTAAGACCAAGATGACGAGGCCACAGCAGCAGGTCCAGAGAGACGAGCCACAAGATCCTAATGTAAGTCAATGGGAGCCAGAGTGGGAAGGAGCCGGAAGAGCCTCCTGGAGCACTTCCTGTTTGACACGCGGCGGCTAACGCGTTAGCAATGTACATCTATATATACAGTCTATGGTTTCACAGTATGACATTATTGCTTAAAAATTAACCCTAAAACAGGAACAGTGATTAACTTTTACCGGACCTACCTGTGTGGGTATGCAAAAAAACGAATGTAGTAGCATTAGAATGAAAACTGTGTAACCATGCATTGGGTCACTCTGAGATTATTTCACTTTTTCTAACTTAAAATAATGTTTCGAGATTTCCTTGAATTTCCCTAAATGAAACTGGACCATAAACATTCCTAACTCAGTCAGAATCTTTAGTCCCAAAAGCAAAACGTGTGGGTGAGGAGACGGATCACCTCCCTCAGAACAGGAACACTTTGGCACCAGGAATAAAAGTTATAAAGCACGGGCTAAAGGAGCTAACGCGCTAACAATGCAAGCGCAGGCTGGAGCAATGCATTAGGGGAAGACAACAATAGGTGGAATAGGGAAGAAAAATGATGAGCGGAGGTGGAATTTGAGACCAGTGATATTTTAAACTGAAACAAAATTCTTTAGCGGTTTCAGAATGATGAAAAATGAGAGTTGTTGCCATGGAGAGTAACAAACTGAATATTATTTTCTGAAGAGTCGCGTATTAGAAGAGGCATGAATAGGATATAAGGATTTCTGTAGATATGGAGATTTCTGGAGATATGTATAAGGGAATATTTTCAAACATTTTATTCATTTTTTTCCGTTATGTTCCACAGTATGGTATTAAATCTTTGTATCTTCTTCATGGAGCCCAAACCAGACCAACAGTCACAGGTCAGATCTGTGGAGAAGTGATCCTGCTCGCTGTCAGAACACCTGTTTTTGAGCTAGAAATCCAACTGTAATTGAATAAATGTAAAGTTAAAAAAAAAAAAAAAAAGGAAAGAAAAGGAAAGGTACAAGAAACGATAAGATAAGAAAAACCTTTATTTTTAGAATGAATGAATGAAAGTTTATTTGGACAGTAATGCACAGAACATGCATAGAAAACATAAATATATAGAAACAAAGAGCATTTATATTTCTCATTTCCTGTACACTATAAGCTAAACTGCACAGTACACACATTTCATTACAAAACAAACAGAAAAAACATATTTCTTCAGCACAGTATTTTGAAATAATCACTTTCAGTTCTATTTTCATGTTGTTCCATAATTTTGACAGAGATACAAAACTCTTCCTTGTTGTTTGAGCACGAGCCACTTTAAAGTTTTAAAAATGTCTCTTAAATTACAGTTGCCTTCCCTTTCACAAAAAGTACTTAAACATTTTTTGGGAAGTTCTTACTTTTAGCTTTATTACTTGCACAGTTTGGAACATAATCAAATATTTGTTCTTTTTTTTTCTTTTTTAAAAAATAAATGAATTAACGATGTTTATACAATTCTCCATACGCATCTTCAAGTACATAGATTCTAATTTAATGCTATTAATACTGTTGCACATTCCAGGCAAAAAGATAATAATAATTAAATGTATTAACTCTTTTTACAAAAATGTTTTATTTCATACTTAACATTTTGCAACTGAGCGACCTTGTCATTTCTTTTGTCTTGTCAATGTCTGTGTGCACAATTCCACAAAAACAAACACACACATCACACAACTACATACACTCAACAAAAATATAAA